>PVKH010047016.1:0-10338 GCA_004027955.1 Chaetophractus vellerosus | reverse complement strand
GTTTGGGGTGATTTCCATATTGGAAGTCTTGGAGGTCCTACTGTGATTTGCATAAGTGTTACCTCTGGGTTGCCCTCCCGACTCATTTTGAAGTCTCTTAGCCCTATGAACTCATCTATCTTTACCATTTCCCCCTTTTATTTGAGGTCTCTTCTCAGTTTTACTGCCCATTGGCATTGGTTAGTAATCCCTCGTTGCCAGGGAGGCTCATCCCCGGGAGTCACTGACATGTCTTTTTGACCCAACTGAACATCTCTAGTGCCCTTTCCCCTGTGAGGATGAGTGCTTCATTGTGCAGACCTGATATGTTATACTCCAGTGACCATGGGACAACTCACACCCTGTCCATAGTATGTAAAAAGCATCATTCATAAGTTTTCATTATTGTTAGCTTCCTAAAATGTCTACCCCAGGTCCTCCTCCTTGAATCTGTTTCATCAATGGTTTGTAGTTTTCATTTTACAAATCTTTCACATCTTTGGTTTAATTTCTTCCTAAGTAGTTTGCTCTTTCTGATGCTCTTTTAAAGAAATGGCTCTATCAGTTTTCTTTCCAGGTTGTTTGTTGCTCTACTATGAAAATAAAACAATTTTTTGTGCAACTTTCTGACATTATTTGCCTTAAAAGTATTTTGTGAATTCTATATGTTTTTCCAATATAAATTCTGTTACCTGAAAATGGAGTTGGTTTTCCTTATTCCTTTCCAATTTGGATGCCTTTTTTTTTTTTTCATTTTGTTGCCTACTTGCTCTGGCTGTGTCATCCTAGATTATGATTAATAACAGTGGCAAAAACAGCATCTTTGATTTGTCCCTGATCATATTGGAGAACACACACAGTCTTATCTTGTTTGTATCCTTGTATTTCATCTTGAAAATATATTGAATTTTGCCTAATGGTTTCTCTGCAACAATTGGCATGAACAAAGTTTTTTTTTTTTCATTTTTGAATTAATGTTGCAGGTTACTTTGCTTCTTAAGTACATTTTGTTTTTTTAAATGTTTTGCTAGAGGAGTTGTAGGTTCACCAAAAATTCATGCATAAACCACAGAGTTCTATATAGCCCTATCACTGGCATTTTCCCCTTTGCGTTAATGCAGTATTTTTGTTATAATTGAAGAAACAACATTATTAGAATTATACTACTAACTGTAGTCCATAGTTTGCATTGGGTTTCAGTGTATTGTACAGTTCTTGGATGTTTGAAATTTTTATTCTGATAGCATACATACAAGCTAAAATTCTCCATTTTTAAACACACAAATTCAATGGTGTTAATTTTATTCACAGTCATCCACTACCAAATTTTTCCATTACCACATAGAGAAACTGTAGTCATAAAACCCCATTCCCTACATCCACCCTAGCCCCTTCTAACCTGTATTCTAGGTTTTGATAATAGACTTTATTTTTCAAAGCACTGCAAGATTTGCAGAAAAACTGTGCAGAAAGTACATTTAGTTCTAATCTCCCCTTATCTACAACCTCAGCACAAAGTTTTCTTTTTATTAACATCTTGAATTACTACAGTGCATTTTTCACAGTTGATGAACTAATATTGTTGCATTTTTATCAACTAAAGTCTGATTTACATTAGAGTTTACTCTTTGTATTATATAGTTCTATGGGCTGACAAATGTCTAATGTCATGTATCCATTATAGTACCATACAAAATAGTTTCACAGTAACTTTTAACCCAGGTGGCTATGGCTAGAACAAACTTTTAACTATATTTAATAAATACCATCTGGAAGATGTCACCAAATCTGGGAAAGTTTGAGCCCCAAAACTAGTCTCACCAGGCAGGTCATAATGCACAGACACAATATTTTGAAAACATGGTCCATATTTCCCCCTTTGATCCTAGCATGCCACATCAGGAACATGAACAGCTGAGCCCAAAACCTCCACCAATGTAAGGAATGGGGGACCTTAGGTCAGCATATCAATATGCTCCCACATTCTCTTAATAAATTTAGTGGCTTCTTTTTCATTAATTACATCCCTGGTTGTGTCATTATTTATATGATTCCAGAGTTCCTAAAAAGCTAACTTAGGGGAAATTGTGGGAAGATGGCATTAGATTAGACAGGCCAACCTCATCTTTCTCACAAAAACAGTGGAGAAATAGTCAAACACTGTCCAAGCAACTTGTTTTGGAGGTCAGCAGACCAGGACAGTAATGGTTGAGATTAAAAATAGATTAGAGGCACACAAGAGAAGATTTGAATTGCTTGAAGACAAAATTAGTGATTTCAAAGACAGAATAACTCAACTAGAAAAGACAGGAGAACAGAAAGAGAAGGGAATGGAACAAATGGAGCAGGGTCTCAGGGAATTGAATGGCAATGCAAATCACACAAACATATGCTTTATCAATATCCCAGAAGGATAAGAGAATGGAAAAAGCCCAGAAAGAATGTTTTAGGAAATAATTACTGAAAACTTTCCATCCCTTGTGAAAGACAAAAATATCAATATCCAAGAAGAACAACACACATGAAAGAGAAAATCCTGAATAGATATAACCAAGACACTCCTATTCAAAATGACAAATACTAGAGATACAGATGGGATTCTGAAAGCAGCAAGAGAAAAGCAAGCATCACATACAAGGGAACCTTGAGAAGATTAAGTGTCAACCTCTCATCAGAAACTTTGGAGGCATGAAGAAAGTGGTATGATGTATTTAAGGGTTTGAAAGATTAAAACTGCCAGCCAAGAATTCTGTATTTGGCTAAGCTGTCTTTCAAAAATGAGAGTGAGTTTAAAGTCTTCACAGACTATTAAAAATCTATAGAATTTGTAACCAATAGACTGGAATTACAAGAGACACTAAAGGGACTGTTGCAGCTTAAAAGGAAACAAAAGAAGGGTGAGGGAATTGGAGAAGACTGGAGAAATGAAAATTATTAGGACAGGTAAGTTAAAGGGTAAAAAGAGAAACAATAGCATGATATGAAAACAGAAAGCCAAAGGACAAAATAGATTAATTAATGTCTTCACAGTAATAACATTGAATGTTATTGGCTTGAACTCTTCAATCAAAAGAAATAGGCTGATAGAATGGATTAAAAAGTATGAGCCATCTATATGTTGTCTACAAGAGATTCACCTCAGGCATAGTTCACAACCAGGATAAAAGTGAAATATTGGAAGAAGATATTCCATGCAAATAGTAACCAAGAAAGAGCTGTAGTAGCAATACCAATATCAGACAAAACCTATTTTAAATGAAAAACTGCACCTCAAAAACAGCAGGATGTACATTCTTTTCAAGTGCTCATAGATACTTCTCCAAGATAGACTATATGTTGGGACACAAGACAAGTCTCAAGAAATTTAAAAATATTGAAATTGTAGAAAAAATTTCTCTGATTATAATGGAATGAGGTGGACACCAAAAGGAATAAAAAGGGGGAAAGTCATATATATATGGAGGTCAAAAAACACACTCTTAATCAGTTGGTCAAAACAGAAATTTCAAGAGAATTCATCAAATATCTTAAGATGAATGAAAATGAGAACGCAAAATACCAAAATCTATGGTACATTGCATGGACAGTGCTGAGAGGGAAATTATAGCCTTCAATACTTACATTAATAAAGAAGAAAGAGCTAAAATTGAAGACCTGAGTGCACACATGATAGAACAAGAAAAAGAGATGCAAACTAACTTCAAACCAAGCTGAAGGAAAGAAATACTAAATATCAGAGAATAAATAAATAAAATCAAGAACAAAACTACAATAGAGGGAATCAACAAAACTGAAAGTTATTTCTTTTGAGATCAACAAAATTGACAAACCTTTAGCTAGACAGACAAAGAAAAAAGAGAGAAGATGCAATTAAATAAAGTAAGAAATGAGAAGAGGGACATTACCACTTACACCACAGAAATATGAGATCATAAGAGGATACTATGAAACAACTGCATACCAAAAAATTACAAAATGTAGATGAGATTGAGAAATTCCTAGGAATACTGGAACCACCTACAAAAACCCTAGAAGAAATAGAAGACCTCAGGAGAACGATCACAATCGAAGAGATTGAAACAGTCATCAGAAACTTCCAAAAGCAGAAAAGCCTGGGACCAGATGGCTTCACAGGTGAGTTCTACCAGTCATTCAAAGGCAATCTAATATTAATCCTGTTTAAGCTCATCCAGAAATGGAACAGGAAAGAGTACTATTAAACTCATTCTTTGAAGCCAACGTTACCTTAATTACAAAAGCTGATAAAGATACTACAAAAAAAAGAAAATTACAGACAAATATCTGTAATGAATAAAGATGCAAATATTTTCAACAAAATATTTGCAAACTGAATCCAAAAGTACATTAAAAGAATTGCATACCATGGTCAAGTGGGTTTTATCTCAGTTATTCAAGGGTGGTTCAACAGAGGAAAATAAATTATTGTAATAAACCACATTGATACATTGAAGAAGAAAAATCACATAATCTGCCCGATTGAAGCATAAAAAGCATTTGACAATATACAGCACCCTTTCTTGATAAAAGTACTCCAGAATATAGGACTAGAAGGAAGCTTTCTCAATCTGGTAAAGTGCATATATGAAAACAATAGAGTTAGTATTGTACTCAGTGGTGAAATACTGAAAATTTTCTTGCTGGCATCAGGAACAAGACAAGCTTGCCCACTATTACCACAATTCTTCAATATTGTGCTAAAGTTCTAGAAGCTAGGCTAGATAAAGAAATGAAAGGCACAAAAACAGGAAAAGAAGAAATAAAACTTTCACTATTTGCTGATGATATGATCCTATATCTAGAAAATCCTGAAAAATCCACAACAAAGCTCTAGAAATAATAGACAATTTCAGCAAACGTGCAGGATACAATATTAACATGCAAACATCTATAGTGTTTCTATACACTACTGATGTGCAATCTGAGGAGGAAATCAGAAAAATTGTTCCATTTATAACTACTAATACAATCAAATATTTAGGAATAAACTTAACTGAGGACATAAGGGACCTGTATTCAGAAAACTACAAAACATTGTAAAAGAAACAGAAGAAGGCTTAAATAAATGGAAGGACATCCCACATTCGTGGATTGGAAGACTAAATATCATTAAAATGTCAATTCTACCCAAACTGATTTACAAACTCAATACAATCCCAATAAAAACCAAAACAGCCTTTTGCATAGAAATAGAAAAGCAAATAATGAAATTTATTTGGAAGGTTAAGAGACCATGAATAACCAAAAATGTCTTTTAAAAAAGAACAAAGTTAGAGGACTCTCACTTTAGGATTTTAAAAGCATATTACTTAGCTACAGTGGTATGCCATGGTACTGGCATAAAGACAGAAAGATTGACCACTGGAACTGAATTGAGAACTCAGAAATATAGCCTCACATCTATAGTCAAGTGGTTTTGGATAAGGCTGTTAATTCCACTCAGCTGGGTCAGAACAGTCTATTCAACAAATGGTGCTGGGCAAACTGGGTGTCCATATCCAAAAGAAAGAAAGAGAACCCTTATCTCTCACCTTATACAAAAATGAACTCCAAATGGAGCAAAGACCTAAATATACAAGTGATAGCCATAAAACTCCTAGATGACAATGTAGGAAAACATCTTCAAGATCTTGTGGTAGGTGGTAGTCTCTTAAACCTTAATCTGAAAGCATGGGCAACAAAAGAAAAAATAGATAAATGTGACCTCCTCAAAATTAAATACTTTTACTCTTCAAAGACTTTGTCAAAAGGGTGAAAAGGGAGACAACTCAATGGGAGAAAATATTTGACAATCACATACCCAATAAGTGTTTAATATCCATGATATATAAAGAGATCATACAACTCAACAATAAAAAGCCAAACTGCACAATTAAAAAATAATGTTCAACATCACTAGAGATTAGAGAAATCCAAATCAAAACTACAATGAGCTGTCACTTCACACTTGTACTGTCCACTACAAAAGGTCAGAAAACTGAAAATGTTGGAGAGGATTTGGTGAGATGGAAACACTTATTCACTTTTTGTGGGCATGTAGAATGGGACAGCCACAATGGAGGATTGTTTGGCATTTCTTAAGGATTTTTTTTTAAAGATTTATTTTTTATTTATTACATATCCTCCCCTTTTCTGCTTGCTCTTGCTGTGTGTCCATTCTCCTGTGTTTTTTTTCCTATGTCTGCTTCTTGTCTCCCCCTGTCTTTGTGGTGACGTGCCGAGTCAGCCCTCCCCAGCGGTGGCTCACTCCATTCCTGGGTGGCTCCACTCCGCTTTCACGGGTGGCTCCACTCCATGTTTTGCGGGCAGCAGTCCTCCATGTTTTTTGTGGGCTGCCCGGCTTCCTCGGTTTGCAGGAGGCAGCTCCGCTTTTCATGGGTGACTTTGCCCTGCCCGTGGCAGCTTCTTTCCCTGCCCATGGCAGCTTCTTGCCCTGCCCATGGTGGCTCTGCCCCACCCATGGTGGGTTGCCTTTCTCAAGGCCTTCTGCCCGCTCGGAGAGGTCCCCAGGAACTGAACCTGGGACCTCCCATGTGGTACCCCAGCCCGCCCTTTATCCACTGAGCTATCTAGCTGGGCCCCTCCTAAGGATTTTGAATCTAGATTTGCCATGTCACCTAGCAATGCCACTACTAGATATATGCCCAGAAGAATTGAGAGCAGTGACATGAATAGACATGTACATTTCTATGCTCATAGTAGCATTATTCACAATAGCCCAAAGTTGGAAACCATAACTGATTAATGGATAAACAAATGGTGGTGAATAAAGTTGAAGTCATACTATGCAGCAATTAGAAGAAATGAATCAAGAAGCATATGACAAGATGGATGAACCTGGAGGACATTATGCTGAGTAAAGCAAGGCAGCCACAAAAGGACAAATACTGTATGATTGCACTATTATGAACTAAATATATTATTTAAACCTCAGAAATAAACCCTCACATCTACAGTCAAGTGGTTTTTGATAAGGCTGTTAAGTCCATATTCTTAATAATTTATAAGTAGAATATAGGTCACCAGAAAATAGAATGTGGGTAGAAAAATTTTTGCTTTTTAGTATTATTACTGGAATAATGAATATACACTGATAATGATGGAAGTAATGAATGCACAACTATGTGATTGTACTGAATACCATTGATTGTACACTTTGGATGAATTTATCCTTTATTATTACTAAAATTGATTTTTATTAAAATATACATGGATGGTATCTGTGCTGGAATAAATATGAGGAAGCTCAAAGGGACTGTCCTGGGTAAATAAATGCTTTAGGGCCTATGCTCATACTGACCAAATGAGGAGATGGGCTGAGGCAGGGCATGAGGCCATCAGGATTTCTACTGAGCATGAACCAACAAACCTGGGTCTCTCCCCATCTCTGAAAGCCCAACTGAGAGGGAAACCTCATCCTGAAAACAAGAATCAGAGGGTAAAGTCATGAAAACCCTTTGCTGAGTTAGGGTGTGTGGATGGGAAAATCAGACCTGACCTGCCAGTGACCAGGAGTTAAGGATTTCTGGCAGGGTTCAACAGTTTGGTAAGTCTTAGAGGAGTCATTCCCTGCCAGCCACTGTTTCCTTCACCAATTGGCCTGCAATCCTGACAAACAACTAACTATAAGTCAGACACTTTCTAGGAGATGGGACTGCTTGGAAGGATCTCATATGATCATAGACTGCAAATGGGACTCTCCTGCTTCCTGGAGGTCAAGCAGTAAAGGAAATATGAGGCTCTAGACTTTTCTGAGAGCCAAATAGGTCAGAATCTCCTCTGAGCCACAGGATAACAGGTTCTGGCATATATTTTCTATAAGGTGCCAGAGAGTAATTTTTTTGGCTTTGTGGCCTTTGAACTACTGAACTCTGATGCTACAATGATGAAGCAGCTGAAGACAACAAAGTTCTGGTTCAATAACATTTCATTTATGTATGTAGAAATGGGAATTAGATACAATTTTCACATAACCTGAAATATTGTTTTGATTTTACTCAATGATTTGAAAATGTAACAACCATTGGTAACTTTTGAGCCTTACAAAAAAGGCAGAGCCTTGATTTGGCAAGTGGCTGTAGTTTCTCTAAAATTACATAAGCAGCCAGAGGTTTGTTATTGCATTGATTTGAGAAGAAAGCATTTCTGAAAGTAAAATGCTCAGGTAGTGTCAGTAAGAGGCTATGAACATGTGGCCTTCAATGACTTCTAGAAGCTGGAATTTGGTAAGGCCATCAGCAGCTCTGTGCCAATGATGAGCTGATGCAGGCTCACTCCTATGTACCTGCAACTGAGCATGATGGCTGTATCTGCACTTGGCAGGACAAGGGGGTCAGTTTACCAGTTAATTCATTGATTGAGTGCAGTGAAAACTTACTGTCTAAACTGCCAGTCATGAAATCTTCTCCCATCTTTGATGATGCTGTGGAACAGCCAGTGCCTCATCCCTGATCCCCTAGAGCACCAGCCCTGTTCCATCCAAGAACCACCTTCAGGTTCCAGGAATGTCATCAGCTCTTACTTAGTGATTAAATCTATTCCAGACACCTGGTCTCTTCTCTTTTTCTATCTGATGAGGGCACAGAGGTTCTGTACTATTTGGTTCATGGGGCCCACCAATGACTAACAGAGGTCCCACACCACTCTGGGAATTTCAGGTAAAATAAGAACCCTCTAGCCCTTGCCACCTATCTCCTACAATGACCGATGTGGTTAAGGAGATAGAGTGTAGAATGTAACATATGAATCTAACTTGTTATAAATAAATCACACATCCACTCAGAAGGAATAGGAAAAATGGAGCTGACTTTGGAAAACAGTGTTATGAGTGACTCTGTAATACTAACAGCAAAAAGAACTGCATACACACACAATACTCAAGTTCATAAATTTGCTTCTCACAAGGTTACAAGGTAGCAAGTCAACTGCTCTTTTTTTTGTTTATGAGGGTTGAACAAATTGTGACTATGTTGTGGACAATCAGATCTGGGTCTCTACATGGAGAAATAAATCTCAAGTGAACATGAGGTGTGGCAGAATAAACCCGTGGTGTTACATTGGGAATTGAGGTATCAATTCAGACTAATTTTAAAAATATATATTTTGATAGGCACAGTAATAATTATACATATAATATATATATGATATATATACATAATGCTTGGATTTGTAAACATGTGCATACTAGCTCTGTCCACTGTGAGAGATGTGAAGCAGGGAAACCCCAATATCAATGGACAAACTCATATTTGGGTCTCGGTTTGTAAAGAAAATTCTCCAATAGAAGGAACTAGTGCCCTTTGAAGAGTGGTTAGTTCTGGAGCTGGGTCAGGAAAAATATAAGATGATCCTACTGAAATCAAAACTACAATAAGTATTGGCTTTATCTTTAAAGAAGCTTTGGATTATAGAAGGGTTACAACTGGGGTGGGAGAGAATTGTTGGTGGGAGCTGTCAGGGATGGGGGATGCATGGGAGGAAGTTCACCGGAAAGTACATACAGCATGTATAAAATTGTTCAAATGGTCATGGGGCATGGTCACACTGGGTGGTGAATCACTCAATAAATTAGAGAATACTGAATTCCCATCCTGGAGAACTCTGCCACATTCTCCAAGGGAGCAGCAACAGTCCCCCAAGTGCAGGGACAGTGTCTGGCAAAGGAGGAGGACCCACTGATGGGCCCTTATTATTGATGACTAGCCTTATGAGTCTTTGCTCTTGAAATTGAAAGTTAGCCCATTGTTATGGGGTTCCTAAGGGTTGCCTCCTGAAAGCCTCCTTGTTGCTCAAATGTGGCCTCTCTCTAAGCAAAACTCAGCATATGAATGCATTACTTTCATCCCAGCATGTGTCATGACTCCCAGGGATGAGCTTCCCTGGCAATGAGGGATACTACCAAGTGCCAACTGGCAATACAACTGTAAAAAGACCTCAAATAAAAGGGGGAAAAGTTAAAGACAAATAAGTTCATATGGCTAAGAGACTTCAAAGTGAGTTTGGAGGTCATCCCAGAGGTAACACAAATTCACATCTCATTAGGACTCATAGGCTTCCAAGGTGGTTATCACCCCAAATAGAGAGGCTCCTGAGGGCTCTGCAGACCCCCAGGTCCTATGTCAGGGCAGATAGTTCTGGAGTTTGGTGCCTTATCAGTGGGCCATACTTTGGAGTCTGTGCTCCTGAGAGAGACAGAGATGGGCTCAACTATGTCTTCCCTGTCCATGGTTCATCTGTCCCTTCTATTCAAACCTATATGTGGTGCTGGAGTTTGTAGTCGTATATGTAGAGACTGGAGTCTTTGGGCTGTCCATGTGCCAACTGGGCCAAGAATCTCACTAG
>PVKH010047015.1:0-10340 GCA_004027955.1 Chaetophractus vellerosus | reverse complement strand
AAGGAAAACAAAGAAGCAATGGAATGCCAGTACTCTGCATTAGCTAATGCAATATTCTCTTAAAAAGGAGTATGACAATATACAATTGCAAAACTGAAATATTCTTTACAATATACAGGTTGCAGGAGGATAACCACCAAAGTAAAGTTCTCCTGGGATAACTAGATTATTGCACAGATGGTCCCACTCATGAAATTTTAAAAGCAAATAATGTTTTGTCTTTTCTGCAAAGACTTGAAGAATTAGAAGGCATATTTTGATCATTAATATATTCAGTCATTTATTGATTAAGACACCCATGAAATCTTTAATTTATTTATAATTAATTAA
This sequence comes from Chaetophractus vellerosus, assembly GCA_004027955.1. Classification (NCBI taxonomy): domain Eukaryota; kingdom Metazoa; phylum Chordata; class Mammalia; order Cingulata; family Chlamyphoridae; genus Chaetophractus; species Chaetophractus vellerosus. The sequence goes on along the minus strand of PVKH010047015.1, from coordinate 10,010 downwards.
CTATATTTCTCAAGATATATTATGATGGATTATATGCAGACATTTTTCTAGAAACTGCAGAAAACAATTTGAACAAATGATTACATGGTTTTTATGACATATTATGAGAAAGCCCAAGAACTACATCTGGAGTATAAAATGTTATGTACACACCTTATTTTTATGATATGGATTCATTTATTCACTATGTACTACTTGAACATATAGCAGAGAGCTTGGTAAAGAAAAAAACATCAGGCCAATAATTTTGAAATTATTAATTAGTTGGTAAGTATACACATAACACATTATTTATATTATTTTTAGGTAAAATATATCCCATAAGAATTTGATATGTTTAAGTACAAATTATATTAGCATTCTGCATATTGAAATTATGGTCAGTATGCAGAGCCACTCTTGTTCTTGCTCTATCTGGTGATGGAATCAGCTCACTCTTTGCTTCCATGAACAGCTACCAATAATGCTAAAACTGCTTGAACTGAAATTGTTAATGCATTGAATTAAAAGGAAGAGATTTGTCTCATTGTATGAGTAGATTCCATATTTACATTTTTAAAATAGTCTCCTTGACAGTTTTTTAAAAAATATAAGATAGCAGTGCAGGTTAGAAATGGGAGTGATAAATGGAGGGAAATTAGTTAAATAACAATAAAACCTCAGAAGTTTATATTGTTTTTTCTTACACTGAGTAGACACATCAGGATTTCTTTTAAGGGTCCAATGATGTTTCTCCTCCAGTCAAAGATGAGTGGCCATATTTAGTAGACATGACTAACATCCTTACTGAAACTTTTCTATTATAACAAGAGCTTTCATGTTACATTTTATTTCCAAACAGGGCTCTCCAATGGCATCAGAGAAAACCCCTGGGAACACTGGCTTTGACACCAGTAATAGCCAGGACCCCTGGGTAATTTCAATTATATAATTGGTTCTAGATGGTTATGGAACAGGACTCAATCAAAATCTGTTCAAGAACAGAACTTTATATAGTAATACATACTAGTATGTTTGAATTTATGAAAAGAATTGGTGAAGATTGAAAAGTGAGTCAAGTAAAAATAAAGAAAATCACAGTTAGCATACTATTCTGAGGGCTTTTAAAGTGAAATGCTGTGGATCCTAGAGACCAAGGAGCAGTGAAGGGTACCCAAAGCCTGGACTAAGCCCAATCCTAGGGCACTAAGTTTTCCTACTCACCCTTAAGGATTTCCTCACAGAACTGGAGTGATTTTCACTAGTCACAAAAAGCTCATGGTATTGCTAGTGGTGACAAAGCTGTTCTTTCTGAAATTGTCCAGAGCATATATGAGCCTGGTGACAAAGCCCAGCCCAGTGACCTGTGAAATGGATGATCATCATCACATTGCTTTATCTCTGATGCCTCAGTTTCTCTACCTGTTTTCACATTAAAGACAGTGTCCACCCTCACATGTCACTTAGAGTAGGGCTAATTGGAATGTGTGACCTATTTAGACTACTACCTGGCCTATTAGGGAATACTAGAGTAACTGCTTTTCTGTGTTCACAATCGTGGTATGAGTGGGTCATTCTGATGGCATTAGGAAAGGAAAAACCCTCAAAATACCTCTTAGAGGTTTTATGCACCTTTCTATCTTTTTTTCCAGGATTTTAGACATCTTTATTTTGGGTCAATAGTCTAAAATTCCACAACTGTAAAAGCTGTAGCAAATAATTTACACTGAGGTCTCCAAGGGTCTTATCTGCACACTTGTACTGGTCATTATCATGGTTGGGTTTGAAAAGGCAGACATAAACCCTAGAAAACCTGAGTCAGTTTCTGACCTTCAGGATTTCCCAATTTTGTCCACTAGGTACATTTTTGAATAGAAAAAAAACATTAATTCTAGATTCTGGTTAAAATCAGAAAGATTTGGGATTTGGTCCAAAATAAGGGAGCCAGGAAGAAACCCTTAGGATCAGTAATTTAGCCCTATTGAACAGCCTCAACTCCATCACTCTGTAGATAGGGATTACACATCTTCTCCTTTGGGATTGGAACAGGTAAAGGTCCATTCTCCCACCCACTCTAAACAATGCAAAAAGGTTTTCAACTAAAATGAACAGGTTACCATTCTTATAGATGAAAATAAGGTTCAAATTTGGTATTTGGCTAAAGCCTCAACATTATTTGTCCTAGAACTTGGTTATGGTGGGTTCCTGATGCTGACTATGACCATCTGCTATAATATCTTCAAAATATATAGTGCATAACATGATATATTACAAAAGGAGAATTTTAAAATACAAATTAGAGCTGATCTGTAAATACATTTCAGCCAGTATAATAATCATGAGGTAACAATCGGGTTACCGATTCAGATATAGAGATGCTGAAGAGTCTACACTGAGACCACAAGGGAAAAACATGTCAGCATTTAATGAACCTCCCTCCATAAGGCTTCAAGTCACCAGGATACAGTCTCCCCCCACAACTTTAATCTTCTCCTCAGCTCTTCTGCTGAAGAATTTGGCCTTCATGATGACAGGCTGCTTTGGAAGTTTTCCCTTCCCAAGAATTTGTAGTAACCCAATCACACCACATCAATGATGGGAGCAGCCTCAGTCTTGTTTTTGGCAGCATTTATCCATGTCTGCTCACTGACCAAGGTCCAGTTTATCAGGGTTCAAAGTTGGACAGAAGCTCTGATTCCTCATCAAGTGACAATGTCTCATACCAACTTTCACAAAGTAACCTGGGTGATATTTGTAGAAGTTGATCCTGTGGTGATGCATGTCACCAGCATTTTCCTGGCCTCCTGGATGCTTCTGGTGTTTGCCAATAAGACTGGGGTTATGGCTCAATGGCCTGGGAGTTTCCAGGTCTTTCTCAATCTGGATGTCATGTCAATGACCTAGACAAAAGGCCCTTTCTATCTTTAATGTCCAGTCCAATTCAACTCTTCTCAGACAAAACATACTTTATGATTTCAAACTATTAAACATACATTTGAATGCACTTTCTGTAGCATTAAGTGTTAGTAAACTGTACCATTCAAAACTTTTATATCTTTCCCGATTGTTACCTCATGATTATTATACTGGCTGAAATGTATTTACAGATCAGCTCTAATTTGTATTTTAAAATTCTCCTTTTGTAATATATCATGTTATGCACTATATATTTTGAAGATATTACAGCAGATGGTATAAATTTAGCACTGTTTTGTTGATCATAATACAAAATAATCTTGGAATTGAGCCATATATACTGCTTCCAGCTACAATGTGTTTGAATAAAATTCAGCCATATAACCACATCAGGTTTTGGTTTGTATTTCAAATTTTTAAAATATATACAGTTTGAATATATCTCAAATAGTCTTTCCTATCAAGAGGAAGATCTTATACATTTTTCTTCAAGTATATATATTTTTATACCAACTTGGCAAAGATTTTAATTGTTTTATTTTTAAAGAAGTTTTAGATTACAAGTGTTACATAAAATATATAGGTGATATTCTCTATGCGACTTACCTGTATCCTAAACTTCTTTGAAGAGAAAATGAAAAAAAATAAGACATTGGGAGAATACATGGAAGAAAATGTCACTGTATATACAGGACAACAAATCTTACAATCATGAAAGACACAATGCTTAAAATATTTTTTAATTTTTTAATTTTTAATTTTAAAAAAATTTTTCTGCCTTTTATTGGTTAATTTTAAATGTATTATTTCATTTTCTTATTAATTTTATTTGATTATTTATTTAATTTCATTTTTGGAAAGGTTTTGTATCACAGAAGTGGGGCAGGGGAAGATGACTGGTGCAGGGTGTCAGGGATGGGGATGTGTGTGAAGTTCACCTGGGGTATTCTCTTAAGGCATATGAATAAGGGTTCATGAGGCATTGTCTTGGTGGGTGGAGATCCACACAATAACTGAAATAATATTGAATTCCCATCCTGGGAGTTCTGGTACATTCTCTAATAGGACAGCAAGAATCCCCCAAGTGCAAGGCCAGTGCTTGGTGGAGGAAGACAGATTATTACACTTGGCCCTTGGTATTAACAATTGTACTTATGAACCTTTTCTTGTGAAATTGAAACTTAGTCTAGTATTATAAACTGCCTAATAGTTATCTCCTGAAAGCCTCCTTGTTGCTCAAATGTGACCTCTCTCTGAACCAAACTCAGCACATAAATCACTACCTTTCCCCCAGCATGGGACATGACTCCCAAGGATGAGCCTCCCTGGCATAGAGGGATTATTGCCAAGTGCCAACCAGCAATGCATCTGGAAAATAAACCTTGGCCAAAAAGGGGAATTGGTAAATAGAATTGAGTTTTTATGGCTAAGATATTTCAATGTGCATCAGGAGGTCTTTGCAGAGGTTACATTTATGCAAGTCTCAGCAGAATCTCATTGACTACCACAGCAAACAGTGCCTCAAACAGCAGGGTTCCTGAGGTCTCTAGAGACACCCTGAAATGATAAGTTTGGTAGACATCTCTGGAAATTGCAACCCTGCCAGTGGGCCTTACTTTGGAATTTATGCTCTCCAGTGTAACCAAGCTAAACTCATTTTTAGGTTCTCTATATCTGTCCCCTCTGTCTTTATTTTTACTTATCATTAGCTATATACTTGATAAATATATTTCATAGAGATTTTTATTTAATCCATCCATGTGCCAGTTGAGCCCTGAATTTCAGCAACTTTGCAACACATACTCTGCAATTCATTAGACTCATACAGGACAACTAACAAGGAGATGATGATGGACAACAACCATCCCAAGGAATAGAGAGAGTCTGAAACTGCAAGCAAGATAGTTCCACCCATCTACCCCATGGGATCTAAACCTCCTCTCAATTAGAAGCTGAGTTGGCATCACAATCCCCAAACCCTCAAAGTTGGGGAAAGAACAATGGACTAAAATAGACATTATTATTCTACTGTAGATTTATTATTATTCTAACAATGGAAGAACTCTTATCTCTGATATAAAGGCCACCAGAGGTTCTGAGGGATGGGAGAGGGAAGAATAGGTGGAATATGGGGGCATTTTTGGGACAGTAGAGTTGTCCTGCATGACATTGCAGTGACAGATACAAGCCATTGTGCAGGGCAGAGTGCAAACTTTAATGTAAACTGTAATACATAATTAACAGCAATGTTTCAATAGTTATTCATCAACTGTAACAAATATACCACACTAATTAGGGATGTTGTTAATGTGGAAAAGTATGTGAGGGGGAGGAGGTGGTACATATGAGAATTCATTATATTTTTCTGTAACATTTATGTAATCTAAAGCTTCTTTCAAAATAAAAATTATTTTAAACAATATAGGGAATTCCTATACACTCCACCCATTCCCTTTCCCACACCTGCACCCATCAACTTTCATGAGTGTGGTCCATTTGTTACAATTGATGAACACATCCAATATATTTTTTAGAACAGAATGTTACAAAATTATCAGGCTAAACAAATTTCTATGTCTTTATTATGACAATATATCTTACACCTGGCCCTTAATACTTGCTATTACCTTTGCCTTGCTGAGGCACTCTCACTACAATAATTCTGTCTTCCATTCACTATTTTCATTCATGTTATTTTTTTGACAAATTTAATTTTTAAAAATATATTTTATTACAATAGTTTTGATCTTACAAATCAATCATGTACATCTGTGAATTTTTTTCTTTTAACTGGATTCACCAGGTTATTTACAGTTAATGTAGCTCAAGAAATATTTTGGGTTTCTGTCTAGTATTTAAACTATCTCTTCTTCATTCTATTTTTCTTTTCTTGGATTGATAAATTGTATTTTTAATTTCACTTTGTACTCCATTATTAGCTTCTCTTGGTAAAGTGTTAAATTTTATATTTAACTTAAGTTGTCATAAATACCAGTAACCATGTATTTACACTTCCCAGCGCTCTTTATACCTTCCTATTATGTACTTCCATTTAGGAGGTTTTTCCTTTATTCTGTGGAACTTGTATCAACTTTCCTGGTACTACTGGGAAGTTGGCATTTAATCCTCTGTATTAGCCAGCCAAAGGGGTGCCTTTGCAAATTACCAGAAAATGGTTGGTTGGTTTTTACAAAGGGTATTTATTTGGAGTAGAAGCTTACAGTTACCATGCCACAAAGTATAAGTTTCTTCCTTCACCAATGTCCATTGCCACATGTTGTAGCAAGGCAGCTGCCGACAGTTGCCAGGGTTCAGTCTTCTTGGGTTCCACTCTTCCCAGGGTTGTGTTTCTCTCTGGTCTTAGCTCCTGTTTCCTCTACAAGGTCAGCTGTAGACCATGAGGCTCTCTAGGCTTTGCATCTCTCCACAAGGCCAGCTGTAGACTATCAGGTGAACAGCTCACTTCTCTTCTCCTGGGGCCTTCTCTCCAACATCAAATCTCCAACATCAAAACTGCTTCTCAAAAACTGCTTCTCAAAACTTCTCTCTCTGTCCTTGTATATTCAATTCTTCCACCCATTAAGGGGTGGGGCTCAATGCCCTACTGATGTGGCCCAGTCAATGCCCTAATCATAACTTAATTATGCCCAAATTAACAGATCAGTTTACAAGCATGATTCAATATCGATTTTTGGAATTCATAATTATATCAAACGGCTACACCCATCTTCAACTATTTACAATTCAATTTAACTTACTGTTGTCATAAATACCAGAAACCATGTACTTACCCTTCCCAGTGCTCTTTATACCATCCTCTTATGTACTTCCATTTAGGGGGTTTTTCCTTTGTTCTGTGGAACTTGTATCGACATTCCTGGTACTACTGGGATGTTGGCATTTAATCTTCTGTTTTGTTTATCTGAATTTATCTTTATCTTTCCCACGTTTCAATATCCCCTTTAAATTTTTATAATATCTGTAATTTATTATTTTGGCTAAGCTTAAAATTCATAAAAATAGACTCATACATGAAGCTTTCTTTTGTGGTTGGCTTCTTTTACTCACCACAAGGTTTATCAGACTTTTCAAGGAATTGTATCAGTGGATTTTCTGTTCCATATTTTAGGGTTTTCTACTATATGAATACTTATTTTATATATCAATTCTGTTGATAAAGGGAAATATTTTAATTGCATCTCTTAGGAATAATAAATCATTTTAAATAATTGTACATGTATTTTGGGGTATATAAGTTCTCATTACACTTGAGCATATAAGCAGAAGAAAAATTACTGGATGATATTGGTTTTGCTCTAGTAGATACAAGGCCATTTTTTTCAAAGTGGATGTAACATTTTACACTTTCATTAAAGGGAATGCATGAGAATTCCCTTTGGTGGATATATACTTCAAAATTTGTTCTCAGAATGATGCCATGGAAAATAGCAGAGTAGGGTGTTAAAAAAAAATAAGTCCCTCTTCTGAAGCAGCCATTAAACTTGAAAACCAATCATAATCACATTTTTCATAATTATGGATCCTAATAAAAGCCTTATGTCAACTAGTGGAATGCTTAATTATAAAAGAAGCTGTGAAATTTCAGTGAGAATTGTCCATTTTTGCTTACCTACCTGACATCTCTCATTCTTCAGTTAATCTGCTTCTGTGGATACTGTGATCTGTGTTCCTGGTGCAGTTTGATGTTCACAAGGGGGAAAAATGGACCTGGTTCTAAAAAGAATTGTGGTTGTATATATTGGTATATCTTTGAGGGACCAGTGTTTAGACTTGCCTTTCTTTTAACCCTGTCAAACTTGAGGAATTTCCTGGACAACAACAGTCAGAAGCATTTATAGATAACCTCCCCTTAGAACTTGGGACAAGAGATGACATTCAGGGAGATTGGCACATGCACAAAATCCTAGGAATAATGAGGCTGAGGAGGATTCTTGGCAGAATAAGTGCTATAAAGGTTTACCACTTATATTGAGATAACTGGAGTGAAACAAACATTGTCAGGGCCTAACAAATGGACATAAAAGAGGAGGGAAATGTATTTTATATCTCCAACTAATCCTTGGGCTTTGCACAAGGGATAGTGAAGGCTAAGCCAGAGTTGTAGACAGCTAGGCTAATTGTACAAAGAATGTCCCAGTATACAACTAATTTGCAATGATCAAGAAAGCTTTTTTTTTCTTATTTCCCAGTATTTATGAAAATCTATTTCAGACCACGGACTTAACACAGAGAAAAAGGATATTAGATTTGAGTGACCATACATGCATGATAAGAAATATAAACTTTGGAAAAATAATTTGAAAATGTCACTAAACACAAGAAAAGTATATCACTCAATAAATAACAGCAACAAACCTGCAGAAAGGGAACCATCAGATTTCCAGTGTCCACATATTATAATATTGAAAATGACAAGTTTTCAACCAAAAAAAATATATTGCATATGAAAAAACAGGAAAGTTTGCTTACTTCACAGGAAAGAATAAATTTTTAAACTGTATCCAATGAAGCCCACACTTTGGACGAGAAGAAGACTTTAAGTCAACTAAAATGAAAAAAATGGAAAAAAGATTTTAAAAATGAGAAAAAAAAACTATGTGTGTGTGTGTATGAATATCAATTATAAAGGCATTAAGTTTAAAAAAGGAACCAAAGAGAAATTAAAAAGTTAAAAAGAACCAGGCTTTCAATGACAGTTTAGAGCAAGGCAGAAAAAGAACCAGTGAAGTTGTAGATAGGTCAATTGAACTTATTCAGTTGGAGGAAATGAAAGAATAAAGAGGTTAATGAACAGAATCTAAGGGAAGAATGTGACACAAACAAGTGTACCAACATATGAGTTAGAATAGGACCAGAAGACAAAGTAAGGGGGGGGCTGAAATAATATTTGAAGAAATAATGCTCAAAAACCTTTCAAACATTGATAAAAGACACAAATTTACATATCCATGGAGCTCAGCTAATGGCAAAAAGGATAAACAAAGAAAGAATCACACAGACACCTTACAAACAAATTATCAAAAATCAAAGAGAAAGAGAGAATCTTGGAAGCAGAGAAACAGCTAATCACATACAAGGGAGCCTCAATAAGGTTAAAAGCTAATTTTTCAACTGAAACCATGGACACTATAAACAAGTGGGAGGGCATATTTAAAGTGCTAAAAGAAAATGAAAATATCTATATATCTATATCCAGCAAAATTATCCTTCAAAAGGAAGGGGGATTAAGGAAGTCCTGATAAACAAAAGCAGAAGGACTAGAGGACCTGCCTTATAAAAAGTATCAAAAAGATCACTTCTGTCTGAGAAAAAGGGGACATGCTATGTAAACTAAAAATATATTATAGTAACCACACATTGAAGTATAAAAACCCATATTGGTTCTCTTTTGTTTGTAACTTCTTTTCTGTTTTTTGTATGATTTAAGTAGCACACAGAAAAAAGTATAAGTCCATGTTAATGGGCTGACAGTGTATAATGAATTAATTTATGAAAATAACAACATAAATGAGAATGGAGTTTTATAGCACTAGAATTTTTTATTCTATTGAATCTAAGTTGATATCATTTCACACTCAATTGTTATCAATTTAGGATATCAATTGCAGTCACCAGTGTACCCACTAAGAAATTAACTAAAAAATTACACAAAAATAGAAATGAAGAGGGAATCAAAATGGCATATTATAAAAACCAATCAAATACAAAGAAAGCAGTGTTGCATGAATTTAGGAATAACATAGTTATAGGAATTGCAAAAAGCCAAAGAAAGTTGCAGAAATAAGTGACCTCTATTATTAATCATTTTAAGTGAAATCGTATTAAACTCACCAATCAAGAAAGTGTTTGGTGTAATGACTTTAAAAATAGCACATGATACAATTTTGTCCTGTTTATAAGATAAACAATTTAGATCTGATGTCACAAATAGGTTGAATATGACATGATGGAAGAAAATATTCCATGCATATAGAAACCAAAAGAGACTTGTGGTGATTACAGTAATATTGGATAATATATACTTTAGTCAAAACTTTATGAGAAGAAGAACGATATTACAATTTGGTAAAAGAATGCTTCAATAAGACATAACA
>PVKH010047014.1:0-10339 GCA_004027955.1 Chaetophractus vellerosus | reverse complement strand
CCTGCAGGCATACTCCAGTAGATTTCAAAGTCTGAGCATCATCCTTAAAAGGATGGTTTCTTTTTCTCCTCAGGGACTTATGGAAGGTCCACCCTTTCCACAGGCTTGCCCAACAGCCATTTTCTTGTTTCCACCCTCATCAAGCATCTGGGTGGTGACTGAGCTCCAGACCTCACCCTCCAAGAACACTGGGGTGATGGCTACACTTTCCCCAATCTTTGGGGACAATCTCAATCCCCATAGTGCAGTGAGGTGGTGGCAACATTCTCCCTAATCTCTGGCATATAGGCCCAACTCCCTAAGAACTATGAAGTGGTGAGCTGGCCCTCCCTGATCTATTGGGAATAGGCCCAACCCCTTCAAAGAAGTAGGGTGGTGACCTAACACTCCTCAACCCAATATGTTCCACCTTTCTGTATGCTGGGGTGACCAAATTCTCCCTGAACAACAGGCTGGGACATCAACCTTCTTCAAATGTCAAGCCAAACTCACTCTCTCCATACACATGGCTGGGGTCCCTCTCTTGGTTCCAGGAGTTGTCTTAATTCCAGGCCTCAGCTTACATGGTTTTCCTCTTAAAGCCGTTTGCCCTTAAAGCTGTTAGCCCTTCAATCTTTCCACTCCCTGTCCTTTTTAGTCCAGGTTGACAGTGGTTTTGTTCATACAGATCTTGCATACTATTGGTTTAGCATGCAGAAACAGGGGTCCAAGCCATCAGACAATAAGACTTTCCAGAAGTCCTTCCTGGATAATTGCATTTCTGATCTTGATTTACAAGTTCCAAGTTTAGTTAATTCCTTACTCCATTCCTTTCAGCCTGAAGAACTCCCTTTAGCATTGCTTATAGGACAAGTCTAGGGCGGTGAACTCCCTCAGCTTTATTTTATTTAGCAATATCTTAATATCTCCCTCACTTTTGAAAGACAGTCACTGGTATAAAATTTTTGTTTGGTAATTATTTTCTTGCAGGACTTAAAATATTTCATCCCATGCTTTATTGCCGCCCTCATTCCTGGTAAGAAATTAGCACTTAATCTTGTTGGGGTTCCCTTATACATAATGTATGTCTCTGGGCATGGTTCTCTTTGAGTTTATTCTGTTTGAGGTTAATTGAGATTCTTGAGTGTACACAGTCACATCTTTCATTAAATTTGGGAAATTTTCTGCCATTATTTGTTTGAATATGCTTTCTGCCTTTTCTTTCTTTCTTATCCTTCTGTGTCTCCCATAATGTGCATATTGGCACACTTGATGGTGTCCCATAGGTGTCTTAGGCTCTGTTTTTTTTTCTTTTAATTCTTTCTGCTCCTTAGCTTGAGTTATTTCATTTGTCTTATCTCCAAGTTCAATGATTCTTTCTTCTGTTACTCTAATCTGCTGTCGAAACCCTCTTTTCATTTCAGTTATTGTGTTCTTCAACTTTAGTATTTCTGTTTGTTTCCTTTAAAATTTCCTGTCCCTTTATTGAGATTCTCAAATCATTAATTTATCATTTTCCTGATATCCATTAGTTCTTTCTCTTGTTTTCCTTTATGTCTTTGAGCATGTTGAAGAACTTATTTTTTACAGTTTTTGTCTGGTACATCCAATTTCTGGTCTTATTTTTTCATGTTTTCTGAATCTTTATCTTGTTCCTTCAGATGGGTCATCATTACCTATTTTTTTTTTGTTTTTCCGTAATATTTTGTTGCACACTGTGTATTTTAACATTTCAAGGTGTTAACTCTGGGATTTCATCCCTGAGCTGTCTGTTCCTTCCATTTGTGTTCCACTAACAGAGATTTCCTTGAGTGTCAGGAGCTAATAAACCCAAACCAAAACAAACCAAAACAAAACTGATCTCTCACAGTCTTTGCAAATTGGCTCTGTGCTGGCTGGTGGTCTCCTTCAGAGTTTAGCTTTCCTATTAAGAAGATCAACCCTCTCTATCTTTCCTGAGCCTGAATCTTGTCCTTGGCTTGTGCTCATGGCCTTAGAAATTCCAATAATTACAGGAATTTGAATGCCCTCTTTATTCCTTATGATATAGATTTCTCCATCTGGATCTTCTATTGTATGACTTAAAGCAAGTGATCCTTTCCTCCAGGCTGCTTTGATTTAATCACTTCTTACACTGCTTTAGCTGTCTGCAAGCTGCTTCTGCCTGTAGGGCAAATTCTGGGAAGGTGATTCAGAGATGAGTGTCCTCATTCAGTCTTTCAGGCTGTCACCGAGTAAACCGGCACTAACATACAGGAACCCCAGTAGGTGCATAGGGGTTTCTCTGCTCCCTCTTGAACAGGAACAGGGACCCAAAATGGGAGCACAGGCTGTCTCCAGACCAACCTGGAGAGGTGTGATGAAGGCACCAGCAGGGTACCACGAGCTTCTACCTTTTTAAAAGTTACATTTTCTTGGTTAAGCAGTTACCCAGTTACTTCAACCTTTTCACAATTTTCAGGAGTTTTGAAGAAGACGGCTCTGCCAATTTTGCTTATTGTTCATAGATTATGTGGAGGAATGTAATCCTCAGCATTTTATGCCACCATCTCAGCCAACCAGAAGTCCACATTATACTTTTAGCACTTTGTGAGCCTGGGAGCCACTAAATTCCTCCAATCTTTTTCACATGGTCATTCAGTCTATATTTTTGAGATTTGATTTTTTAACTTAAGGGCAGAACTTTTTATTAATGACTGTCAAATTTTATCTCATTTACATCACTTATTTCTTCTCATCATATAAGGCAATTATTTTGATTCTTAATTCTGTCATTGGTCATATTTTTTACTGTAGGAGCTCACAACCTTTTTCTGTAACAGGCTAGATAGTGAATAGCTTAGGATTTGAGATCATATATGTTCTTTGTCAAATATCCTTCTTCTTTCATTTTTAAAAACCTTTTAAAAATATAAAAACCTTTCTTAGCTCAAGGGTCATACAATGGCAGGCCTTATATCAGACTCGACCCACTGTCTATCATTTACCAATCCCTGATCAACTGTATTTGTTATCTTTTGCTGTGTGACAAGTTACTCCACAACTTAGTAGCCTAAAATATTAGACATTATCTCTGTGGATCAGGAATCCCAGGCATGGCTTAGTTGCCTGCCTCTTCCTGGAGGTCTCTCTTCAGGCTATAACGAAGGTGTTGGTCACTTGTGATCTCATTTGTAGCCTCAATTGAGAGAGGATCTGCTTTCAAAGTATATGAGCCTCAATTTTCCTTTTAGCCATCTGGCAAGCTGCCTTCTCCACTTCCATTTATTTTCTCATAGAGAGATTTATATTTTCTTGTCAAATAGCTATGATACCAAATCAGGGATAAGACTTTATAAATACTGTGACAGTAGATCACAACTATAGTTTGACCAGAGATCTTTCAGAATTAGAGAATACCTGTCTTTAATAGCTGCCATCTAAGTAGCAACCATTCACCAGCACAATGTTTCTTTTGCTTCAAGAAAATTAAAATGCTCTAACCAGAACTGTTAATATGAAGTGTCATTGTTTTAAGTGCTGTATCATACTCAAACTTCAATCTGACTGACAGTTTCAATATTTTACAACTTTTCCCTATCAATTAATAAAATAATTAGGGCTTATTGGGTGTTTACTATGAGCCAAATGCTATGCTAAACATTTGTATATGAATCTTCTCATTAAATCTTCTTAACAACTCTGTGAAATGGGTGCTATTATTATATGTATTTTACAGAGGGGTTAAGCAATTTGCTCATGGTCATTCAGCTGTTGATGAAGCCAAACTTCAATACCTAGTAGGCTAAATCCAGAGTTATTTCTCTTAAAGCAGAGGGACAAGTGTAATATTCATTTATTTGACAGCTGCTAAGGAAACTTTTCCTAGGAAACGTAGTAGAATAATTCACTAGAGTAGATCATTATTTCTTAAGTTTGAAGCCACTAGATGGCAACATTTTCAAGTTTTTTATTGCTTAAAGTAGAAAAGTAATTCAACTTTATTATTGCTTTGCTATTAATAGTTTAAGTGTCTTTGGTTGACCAAATTATAATTGTTTTACAATTTTTAGGAGAGCTTTTCAATGGAGTTATATAAGCATTTCAGACTTTTAAGTGGGACAAAAATTGGAATGTAATTCATTATTTCTATCTGTTCACTTACGGCTCACTCATTATTTTTGATATTGGAGATGAGTTCTTGTGAAACTTAAATTTTCTTCCTGAAGGTTTTCCTTATGCCACAGTATTGCTGCCAAGTACTGTTCTGCTTGTTTGTTTGTTTAATTTCAGGCATGGCAAACAATTTATTAGCACTTTTCAAAAAATGTTATGCTCTAACAAGTTTTAGTGGCTTTACAAATAAAATTTTCACTTCCTGGAATACACCTCCCCTTCTCTACATTATGCACTCTTAGGCATCTTTTAAAGCCTAACTTATATATGTGCCTTTTTCCTCTGATATGCCTTTCCCAATTAGTGTAGGCAGTTAGGGTTCCTCTACCTGCGCCATCACAACAACATATACATGCATCTATTAAAGTCCTCACTACATTACATATGTCCTAGTGATATACTCATTTGTTTATCCTCTCACTCCATGAGGATAACCTCAAAGTCAGTATTCTTTAAATTCATATTTGTAACCCTCTCCCCATAGTGCATTGCATTGTGACATAGCATTTTCTCAATAACTGAATGAAAAACATGATATCATGTGAAATATCACAACCTATTTACCTCATCTGCTACTAATGGCATTTGAGTTTTTTTCACATTTTTTCCATTACATACAGTGTTTCGAAAAACATCCTGGTTCCTGTCTTGTAGGTGCATGAGAATTTCTTTAACATATATATCTACAGGCAGTATTTCTAATCATAGGGTACATACAATTTCAACTGTAGCTGACATTTATCATTCATTTTGGCTGATAATCAACTATTTTGCTTTCTTATGCTTTGGGAATTTCTCATTTTTAAGTATGGTAGGAGACAGAACCTGATTTCCACTATAAACACTGAAAATGTCAAATACTTGTTTTTCTGCTTCCCTTGCACTTAGGATGTAGGCACATGGTCTTTGCTCTGTGCTTGGGATTGGAAAACAGTTGTATAGGTCATTGCTGCAAGATTAAGTTTTGTAGTGGCAGAGATAGCCTTGCTATGGGTGGCATTTAGTCTACAGAGCCAGCTCAGTTTTCAGTGCTGGCTGTAACAACTGGTGTATGGTAGAAGCTGCATTGGGGTTCTCATTAGACCTCTTTTATAGTGTGATTTGGGGCATCATTCTTAGTTATGAAGTCTATACCTTAATTCTCTAGGCTTCCTAATGACTGTATAAACTGCTCAAAATCCTTTAAAAAATTCTTTTATTCTTTTTAATTAGTTGAACTTTTTTTTTTTTTTTTGGTTTCAAACTAAAAATGCTGACATACATAAATGGGTATCAAGAGTTGGCGGGGGGTTGTTGTTTGTAAATATGCAGAACAGTTAAAAGAGAGAATAAGATTCTCAAATTTAAAATTTTCAATTTAGGTCACAGATTGAAAAATCGCCTTTTTTTTCTATGACTGGGCTAAAAAGAATATCTTCTCTTTTGGAACCAAAGGATTGGGATAGCTAAAAATCAAAGTTCAAATTAATTTTGCACTTTTCCTACCATCAGCTGAATTTACAGTCCTACCTAATATCTTATGTGAAAGCTATAGCTGGATGAAGAACAAGTGGGGCTCCAAAAAGTAGAATGAGGTATGTGGAGAGGTTTGATTTTGAGTCAGAATATGCTGACTTCTCACCCCACAGAGAAGTCCTTGCCTGCAGAAAGGTTTATCTCCATCTGACTCATGAGATTACTCTTACTTTCCTGGAAGACACTGTTACAACCTTACCTAAAAAGCTAACTAGAGGAGGAAGCCAATTTTCTTTTTGCCATACTCCCAACACTTCTCATTATCTCTAAATCTATAATGTCAGGTCCTAACTAGACTTGGTGCAGGGTGAATGAAATTACAATGTCAATCCCAGGAGGAAAAGGCTTAGACTTTAAACAAATTTCAAGATTTTGCAACTTACAGACATAAATCTCATCAATATATATGACAATGGAATCTGAGCAAACTAGACTAAAAACGGGAGAATATAATTTAAGACTGAGCTACGTTTATCAAGATAAGTACACCTACCAGAAATTTGTGTTCTAATGTACTAGCTTATGCATCTGGGTGTGATTTTCATTGGTTTCTTGCTTGATTGACTAAAACCTAGATGGTAGTCCATGTTAAAAGAAATTAACATGCCAGAATTTTTCTGATTGTAGAGAAAAAATTTAAAAACTTGGGAGGTAGAAATGTTGGATTAGTTTATCCTGTGAGTTCTTTTCTCTCATTCCTAAATATATCCCTCAAGGGAGGCTAGAAGATAATTCAAAGCCTTGAAAAATACATTAGAGAGGAGAATGCCATCACTGTGAGGATTCCCTTGATTTCCGTGAGAATGAGAAGATCTTAGTTTGGGAGAAGCTAATTAGAAGTACCTAATAGAGTCAAATTAGCATGATTACCATAATGATAGATAATGAATTCCTGACTATGAGACCAGATAACTACAGATCTGAGATGCCCATGATGAACCATGTGTTATCAAATCCAAATAAATAAAAAGTTGGTATGCCCAGCAGCACTCCATCATCAAATGAAAGTAGTGTATGTGGGAGCGAGCCCGGACCTATCCAAAGGCACAAGTTGCATATGACTCACATTCTCAGTGTACTACTGCTACACTGTCATTTCCAGCATATTATCATTGATGGTCTCATAGAGTGTTCCTTATGACCTATCTTTTGAGGAGTAAATTTTTTACCTTGATTAACAGATTAGTCTTTGTGATTTGCTGACACCAGCTGGTTGTATGCTACTACAGTCTTATACCCCCACTTGAGGTTGGTCTGTAAGGACCATGGAAAAATGAATTTCTCCCAATGGGTGAAATTTGGAGGATTTCAGGTAATTTTTCAGTTTTTGTGGAAGGTGTGGCCTGAGTTAAGAATCTAATGCATTTATGGGCATTGGCTAATGGGACTTGGAAGGAAGAAGATTGGAATCTTAGAGACAAGGGGGTTGTAGGAGGAAAATATGTGAATGGACCTCTTCTAACAAACCCAGAACATGTGAATATTGTCCCAAATGAATGCTAATCACAAGGCCCTTACCATAGAAAAAGCTCTTAATAATCAGATTGACAAGATGACAATCTCATAGCTGTCCATTAACCTTATTCCATGGCCACATCATTTCTTTCTCAATAGGATAATAAACAAAATGTATCCCAAGAGGAGAAGGCTCTGTATGGACTCAACATCAATGTTTACTCTGTATGTCTGATTTGTCTACTATCATTGTTGAATGCTTAGTTTGCCAACAGGAGCAATTTGCCCTCAATCTCTTACAAGATATTTGTATTAGTTTTCTATTGTTGATAAAATTTATCACAAACTTAGCAGCCTATAGTAACAAACATTTTTTTATCTCAGTTTCCATGGGTCAGAAATCTTGACACAGATTTACTGGCTCAGCTTTATTATCATCTGGAGGTTCACCTGGGGAAGAATGTACTTATAATCTCATTTAGGTTGTTAGCTGTATGTAAAAGCCCTAGCTTTTTGTCTGGAAGCTGAGGACAGTTCATAGAGACTTCCTACAGTAACTTGCCATGGGTATTTCTCCAAGATGGCCACTTACTTCCTCAAACCCACAAACAGAGCTGGCTTCACAGGCATGTGACCTGTGCTATTCCACACAGACCCGCACTTAGAAGGCCCGGAGTTTAGTTTAATGGTCTTCAGTAGCTATATTAAAATTTTCATTTTGCACTGAGCTCCACAAATTATGTAGCCAATCCTGCCCACAAGGAGAGTCTGTAGCTGCAGTCCACTAAAGATGCTGTCTTAATATAATGTAATCACAAGAGTAAAATCCAATCACCATTGCCATATTCTATTGGTTTGAAGCAAGTCACAGATCCCACTCACACTCAAGGGGAGGGAATTATACAAAGGGTTGAATATCAAGAAGCAGAGACAATGGGGGGCCCCTCCTAGGACTTTTCTGCCATAATTCCATAAACAACAGTAGGGCAGTTGGAGAGCAGGTAGCTAAATAGAATTTAGATCAGATTTCTCTGCCTGCCATGCTTTTGCTAGAACCACTTTTCCATGGGATTTCTGAGTGACTTGTTCACAGTCACAGTATCCCACACAGCCTTGCCTCTAAGGAATTAATTTTATAGTTTACAATTGATGCCTTACCACCTGCCTTATAGTTTGATAGAATGCATTACTGAAGAATAATTTGCAGTGCTAGGCTAGCATGCAGTATCTTGGGAGGCCAAGGAGTTGTCTTGCATCGTGTATTACATACTCTGAACCAGTAACCAATATGCAATACTATTTCTCCATATCCAGAAGGCAAGGACTTGGGAAGCAATGAATAGAAGTGGTGGTGGTTCTTCACAAAATTACACCTAAGGATCTACTTTTTTTAAAATGAAATTTTATTGAAGTATATCATTCGTATATGAACATATATAAACAATAAATGTATAGCAAAATTTGTGAATTTACAAAATGAAAACATAAATTGCCATACAAGGCCCTCATACATCTCTTCACCACCAACACCTTGCATTGGTGTGAAAAATTTCTTACAAACCATGAAAGAGCATCGTCAAAATATCACCACCAATCATAGCCTATACCCTACTTTTGGTACTTTTTCCCCCCAAACCACCCAAATATTAACACCCTATATTAGTATTATGCATTTGTTATCGTTCAGGAAAAAATATTCTGATATTTGTTCTGTTAGTCACAGTCCATCATCCACCACTGGATTCCCTGTGTTATACAGCCCCATGCTTTGTAAATCCATTCAAAGTGTACACTCAGTGACTCTCATTTTCATCACAGAGCTGTGCTGTCATCACGTCAGCGAAGGACCTACTTTTAAATTTTTTGCATTTCATCTCCACAAGACTAGTTTCTATTAGATTAGAGGTCCTAAATTTAAAAGAAATGTTTCAATTGGAGACATAAGTAACGTTCAACTGAATTGAAAGTGGACACGGCCTGCTGGCAATTTTTGGCAATTCATGCCACTGAACAAGGGGAAAAGGGGGTTCTGGTGTTGGCAGAGGTGAATGTTTCTATTTATAAAGCGTAACAGACTTAATTGCCACAATGGAGGATAGATAAAATTCCTTTCTTTACAATTTTAACAATTCTTATTTATTTTTATTCGTTGTCTCAGAACTCCAGTACATAGTTGAAAAGCAGGGGATGTATTATGCATGACTCTAAAGGGAACACTTTTAGTATTTTGTCATTAAGTATGATGTTTGTGAAAAGTTTTAAAAAATGACTTTTAATTAAGCACATTTTCTGCTATTTTTGGTTACTGGTTTTTCTTTCCTGAAAGTATATTGAATTTTTTTCTAATATATATTTTTTAATTAATGAAATAATGTTTTTATTCCTTTAATTTATTAATGCATTAACTCACATAAATTGATTTTCTGAGGTTGAACTATTTTGGAGTTCCTGGAATAAACTTCTTTGGTCACTTCTGTCTCTGTCTCTCTCTTTCATCTTTATCATATCTCTCTCTCTCTCTCTCTCTCTCTCTCTCTCTCTCTCCTCCATCTCTATCCCTATTTCTATCATCTCTATCATCTCTATCTTTGTCATCTTTACAGTTCTGAATTTGACTTGTTAAAATTATAGTTAGATTAAGTCTTTGAGACATATATTTAATGGGTATAGTGCTAATTATAGGTTCAAATAAATGACGTAGACGAGCCATAGTAGCAGTGCTACAACATGTGTTCATCAAGTGTGACAAATGTACCACACTGATGAAAGATGTTGGTGGTGGAGGTGTCTGTGGGAAGGGGGATGGGGTGTGTGGGAGTCCCCTATATTTTTGATATAACATTTATGTGATCTAAAGCTCCTTTAAAAATAAAGAAAAACAAGATAGGAAAAAATTTAGTTAGGATTTTGTATCTATATTTATAAATGGCATTGACATACAATTTTCCATTTTTGTATTGTCCTTTTCCAGTTTTACTTTTAAGGTAGGTTGAGTAACGTGTTAGTCAGAGTTCAGTTTAAGACAACAGAATCTATACCAGCTAAAATGGATTTATCCTATAGGATGATGAAAGGGCTAGAAAAAAGTGACTTTTATCTGAATTCATACCTTAGGCTCTCCCTTTCAACTACTGTCATGTCTATATAATAGCTCTGCTAGTTACACACATCATGATACGCTTTCACCATTTCTATTCATTTCCAAAGATTTATAAACAACATTTTAAACAATTTT
>PVKH010047013.1:0-10336 GCA_004027955.1 Chaetophractus vellerosus | reverse complement strand
AATTTAAATGGTTCAGGTTATATCCCAGGCATCAATATTATTTAAAGTACTAGGTGATTCTCAAGTGCAGCCAGAATAGAGCTTCCTCGCACAAGTCAATCAGCTAGCAAACGCTGTGGTCCAGGCTTCAGAGATTACAATGTGAGTATATTGTTGCATGGGAGAAAATGAGAGTGAGGCTCACTTTATCTATCTTAATGTAGTCAAATTCTTAATTTTCAGTGATTTTTTTTTGACTCCTTAACAACCAAATCACTAACTTTAAATATTGTTTCTGGCCACAATATTTTCGGATTTTTACTATGTCAACACAATCTGAAATTGATTGGATACCTGTTGATATTACTATATGCTGAGTTTAATGCAAATGTTTAATTTTATCAAGAGGCTAAAGAAGAGTCAAAGTTTTTAGGCTCTGAGATCAATGACTTCAGGCCCAGTTAGAAATACCAAATAAGAGCTCAATAAATGTTTGACACTATTGATATTATTTCCTAAAATGATAGGTTTCAATGCCTAACAGGAGGGAATTCTGGTCCTATCTTGGCCTTAATATATTGAAAAACAATTGTTTTACTGTTCTTGACTCCAGTGAAGAAGTTTCAAAATCTAGAGTCCTTTACCATTTGAAAAAAAACACAAAAGAACATTTTCTCAACCTACAAAAAATTCTCCTTACATTTGAACTTAGCTGAATTCAGTGGTTGCACGTCACCCACAAGCTTTTGGCAAAGCATGCCAGAGTGATTTCCTTAAGTTCTTTGTGTTGACATTTTTGGTCTATGCACCCACTGAAATATACATTTAGTGTTACTAAGAAGATGGTGGGTATTTAAGATCTGAGTAAGGTGTATTGCGATTTCCAGGATTTCTTTTTATATTGTGGTTATGTGTTTCTTTGCATTATAATAATTTTTACTCATCTCTATTCTCATGAAATAGTCACTATTCTCTTTTCTTGAATTCAAGAATTGTATCTTTTCTTTTTCATATTACTGTTTTCCTTATGATTTTTGTTTAGTTTTTTTAAAAGTTGTTAGGACTATATTTTAATGTGATTTTGCATCCATTAACTCATTTTATTCTTGAATTATATGGTTGCCTGCACTAATCTTTTTAAATAAAAATTTAAAATTTATTTTATGGATCTTTGCTATAAATATAATTTATATATCACCTCTTCCACTCAAATATGCTCTACTCAACCTTGGGTACTTTCTCATTTTCTTCCTTCTCTTGGGTTTGTGCTTTATGTGCAGTTTACTATGTGCTTTTATAATATTTAGAGCTGGTTTCTTTCCTTAGCAATATTATCACCATGTTAGAGCCTACCAAATTTGGCATAAAGACATATTTTCCTACTATATTCTTATATTTCTAAAGGGAAAAAAATCACTACTGATGAAATCTAATACAGATGAAGTAAGGTTTCATGTTGATTTAACTGTCACCTGCACATCTGGTATATTTTTCTGGGGCTTGTCTATATTGTTTGTTTAAGCACTTCACACAGAGGACATGTCTTCTTCAATGCTTCAAGAACTCTAAAGCACAGAGCTTGCATTGAAACTGTTTTTTGTTTTTAAATGATGTAGCATAAGCTATAATGGTGATAATATACATTTTTGAGTGTATTAACAAGATTTGTGAATTTGGAAGGAAAAATTATATATATTGTATGTATATATTCAAAATATGATTTGGATGTGCGCCTGTGTCTTAAAATTACATTTTGGAAGGCCTGCTAAGTATGAGGCTTCAAATTGTAAGAAAATGGATGAAACCATCTTGCTAGTAGAATAAGAGAAGAAAGGAAAAATCTGTTTTCGCAATTTTATTCAATCATTTTCTAGGTTCTGGAAAAGAGATTTTGAATTCTAAGCTGGAAAAGCATTTTTGACAAATATTTAATTAAGCTGAAAAGCAACAAGAAGACCCTTTAAAATGTAGATAAAGGGTACAGGCAAATTCAAATGGATTTTATTTCCTCCAGATTCTTTCAATATCTTTTAAAAGAACCAGATAAAAAAAATTAAGTACTGAAAGAAAAAGGAGCACGGATAAGCTTGATCTTACCAGAAATATAAATAAATTATATGATATTCACTTGAGAAAAAGAAACAACTTTAAAAGAAAGGAACACAATATTTTTATTTATCATTGTTGACAACTATTTATCAAGGAAAATATTGTTAGTATAGTAGTTATATAAATGCAAGCCTAAAACACAGCTGTCAAGGGTTACCTATTTATTATCTATAAATTAGTGGTGAGAGCTGAACTGTCCATTTTGCTATGTATGCATCTTATGAAATATAAAGATGGTTTGATTAAAATTTGATCAATAGAAATCCACATGACAAGTTTGATAAAATCAGAATTCTCTAGCTTTAGATTATATTATGTAATACATTTGTACATATAACCAATGATACATATATATAGTAAATCTTTACAAGATATTTGATGAAGTACTATTATTTTCTCCAGGTATCATTGAGGAAAACAAATGAGTTTGTATGTGAATAAGTCAACAACATATAGTACAGCAAACATGATTCTTTCACCTACTAATGTATATTAACTTTCATTTAAAGAAAAGTAAATGAGAATAACTATATTACTATATATACCATAGTATAATGTAGTATAGTGTAGTATATATAATACATTATATAGACAGAGGTCATACCAAACGACAATCAATATTTATTGTTTACTGATTAGGTGTCAGAGTCTTCCTAAGTGTTTTCTCAATTTTAGCACATTTAATTCCCACAATAACCTTATAAAGATTATACTTTGCTATTTGCATCTTACAAATAAGGAAAAATAAGGAAGAGGCATAAATTACTTAATATCACATACTTAGAAAGTGGTAGAGCTAAGTAGCTTGGTCCATTCTCTTACAGTATACTTCAAAAGGCTGTCTCTTGGGGATGGGTTTAGGTACACTTTTCATATTCTCCCTTTGGTTCATCTGTGCTTTTCTCTTCAATGGCTTTTTTGGTACAAATGCTTAGAATAAGGACAATAAGTTATTTCTATTTTTAACATGAACATTGAGTCCAGTCTTATGACATACTTTCTCTTTGTACCATTGGAATAAATGAATTAAAATAATGACAAGAAATACATCAAAAAAGAAAGTTAAAATAAGAAACTCGTTTGGTTTTGAATAAATTGTAGAAAAATATCTGGGGATATTAATCAAACTCCTCAAAAATCATCCTTTTCGGGGCAGATGTGGCTCAAATGGTTGGGTGTCCGTTTCCCATATGGAGGGACCTGGGTTGGTTCCCTGGGACGTCCCAGTGAAATAAAGAAAAATATAGAAGTTGCACAGGCGTGCCATCAGGCCCTGTGAGTGGGTGAGCTGTCAGGCCCTGAAAGCAGGTGAGCCACCAGGCACTGCCAAACCATGCAGCAATATGATGACATAACAGGAGAGAGACACAGGGGAGAGCCAAAATGAGAGGCGCCAAAAAGAAACAGGAGTTGAAGTGGCCCAGGTAGCAGAATGCCTCTCTCCCACATCAGAGGTTCAAAGGATTGAATCCCTGTGAAGACATGAGATGGCTGAGAGGAGAGGGCAGGAAACAGACACAGAGAATTATCCCAGGAATGGACTCAAAGATAGTAAAAATGGGGGAGGGGGGTTTAAAATGGATTTTTAAAAAGTAAATAAATGAATCTTTTTAAAAAATTATCCTTTTCAAACTAATTACTTTGACTTTTATAATTTGTACAAACATGGAAAAACATCTTGTAATTATTCTATAAAGTTTTAGAAAACAGAATACATAGCACATTAATTAAATACAATCTTTCTTTAAAATGAGTATAAAGGAATTAACATTTAGTGTGGCTTATAATGTGTATTTATTCAAGATTTATAACCACACCACAATGAAGAAATTATGATTGTCATTTCACAAATGAGGAAACTGAGCTTTAAAGAGATTAAACGGATTAGAAGGCAGTTTTCATTGACTCAAAATGTGTCCTTTTTTCATTAAGTGCTGCCTATTCCAGGAGCCAGTGAAGAGGATCTATATATGTTAATAGAGAATACTATTGTTTTGTCAGTCTGCTAGGTTATCTTTAATTTTTTCTTATTCTATGAATCAGAAAATTTCCAAAAACATTCAGTCAAGGTACCCAAGCTCAATCAAATGCCGTAATAGGGAGGAGAAGCAAAAACTACAATCTTCTGACTTTGGGATAAAGTGCATAGGCCAAACTGCTAAAGATGGTCACCTCCATGAAGCCATCAGTATCCTCTATTGGAGTTTATCTCCCAACCTTTTTCTGAGTGCAAGGACAATATAATGGATAAGAGAATCCCCTATTTCTGTCACAACCTACATCTTTATCCAGACTTAAGTTGGATTGAAATCAAGCACTAAAATTTACTAGCTTTGTGGAACATTAACTATTTGAGCCCTCTTGCCTTCTCTATTAAAGGGGGATAATAAAACTGCTGAATCAGTCCCCAGGCCATTTCTCCACACTCCTATTCATTCTTCTTCATCTAAATAAATGACTTGCTCATTTGCTCAGGCCAAATTTTGGAGTACTTGTGTATTTCCTTATTGCTTTCACAATGCATATCCAAAATGACAGCAAATTCTATTCACATTAGCTTCAAAAATATACATAATCTGACCAATTCCCACCACTTCCATTATTGCAACCAAAATTTAAGTCGATGACCTTCACATTGGAGCAATGCACTACACAAAAAATTTCACATAGTAAACTGGATTTCCAAATAGTAAACTTCCTTAAGTGCATGATCCTAATATCACCTACATGAAAATAAACCTGCATATATAATATTCATTCTCCCACTTTACAAAGAAAGGCATAGTCCTCTCCCATCCAATACTTTAATATAGTACATTAAACTAAGCTATGAAAATCTCTGAGACACCAAGCAAAGGGTTATAGCTAAGTATTACTTTGGGAAACCTTCTATTAGAATTAATGAAGGAACTTCAGAAGCATAGAACTTTAAATGTTTCATGTAAAACAAATTTCTAGTAATTGGATTGTATAATCAATTTACTGTGCTATATATAGAATTTTAAATGAAATAAAATTGACTAAATTGAGTAAGAAGCTTCAATGTACATCATATATGTAGGAAATATACTACTTTAGGAAATTTGGGGCACATGTGTCTATGTTACCAAGTCATACTATAAAATTTACTTTTTTATGATGAATTGAGGGAAAAAGGTTTAAATCCACTGAGCTAGAACAATGATTTCAATGATTTGTAACACAAATCACACTGTGTAGTCTCAACTCACTCTGCATAAAAGTCAAGCTTTTTACAACGGTTTATCAGGGCCTGCATGAACTGCCCACCCTGCCCCACATCTGTGACATAATCCCTTACCACTTAATCCTCTCTCATTTGACTTCCTTTTATTTCCTCAACTGAATGAACTGTGCTTCTGCCTCAGAGCCTTTGCAAGTGCTATTCCCTTTGCCTGGAGTTTCCTTTTCCATTATCTTATGGCTCACTCCATCAAGAAACTTTAGATCTGTGCGCAAATGTCACTGTATCAGAGAACTATTCTGGATCATTCATATGAAACAGTAACACCCACACCACTTGGCACTCCCTGTTTTTTTAATCTGCTTTATTAATTTTATTGCACATATCACTCACATCTTGACACTGTATTTTGTAAGTTCATGAGACTGTTCTGTTTCTTAGTATCTCCAGTATCTAGGAAAGTGAATGCATATAATTGGTCTTCAATGAATATTTATTAAATTGATAAATGGATGCATCTCCTCTCCTAAAAGTCCTCTACTGGCTTCACATTACACCAAAATCAAATCCAAGTCTATCCTTTCCAGCCTACAGCACTCTATATGACCAAGCCCCTGACTATGTTTCCCAAGCTCTTTCTTGCATTTCTCACTGGTGATCTTGACATAAGATTTCTCTGTGATTCTCAAATTTGCCAACCACATTCCCTTCCTAGGTATTGTGGTTGTTTGGAGCTATGCACCCCAGAAAAACATGTTCTTTTACTTAATCCATTCCTATGGGTGTGAACTCCTGTAAATAGGACCTTTTGATGAGCTTACTTCAGGAAAGGTATGGCCCAGCCAAATTGAATGAGTCTTAATCTTATTAAATGAAGGCCTTATAGGAAAGGTCACTGACAGAGAAAAGAGCTGAGGAAATATCCAGAAGCTGAAAGTCAGTGGAACCTGGAAGATAAAGAAGAAGCCAGGAGAGGCCACCATGTGCATTACTGTGTGACAGAAAAGCCAAGGACCAAGGATCGCCAGCAGCCAGTCTCTGGACGCCACAGTCTTCTGGGAGAAAGCATTACCTTGTTGACGCTCTGATTTGGGCCCATGCCTAGCTTCAAAACCAGGAGCCAATAAATTCCCGTTGTGTAAGGCCTCCCATCGCACGGTATTTGTTTTGGCAGCTACAAGACTAAATCAGGAAATTTCACTTTCAGGTCCCTCTCTATCTAGAAAATTCTTTCTTCATATATTCCAGTGCTGCATCTTTACCTCATTAAAGTTTCTACTGAAATGCCACTTCCTCACGGAAGCACGATAAAGGTCTTACCAGACTGCCATATGCATCACTCCCCATCCTATAGCACTCACCACCTCCTGACATTATATTACACATGTTTTATATTTGTGTTGGCCATTCTAAAATGTAAGCTCCATAAGGGCAGGGGCTTTTATTTGTTCACTGCTATACCCCCAGAAATTAGAATATTTCTTAGAATATATTAAGTGTTCACTTAAAATCTGGTCAATTAAATGTCTATTTCATAGGATTGCTCTGGGGATTAAATAATGTAATGTGCTGTGTTGTTAATATAAAGCTGCCTGTCTACTACTTAGCAATATAATAAAAATCAATTCAATAAAGATAATACTATTTAAATGGTATTAACTATGTACCGGTCACATTCCTAAGTTTCACTCCTTTAAGCTTTACAACAATGCTATAAGGGGCATACTAGTATTCCTCTTCCCATTTACAATCAGAAAACTAAAACAAAGATTGAATAACTTGCCCCAAATTACAGTTAATGTGTGGCAGTGCCAGCAATTGAATTCAGGCAACCTGGCTCCAGCATCTATGCTTTTTACCATTACACTATGGCGCTTCTCCAAGGTCATTCAATAGTGTTGTTTTTTTAAAATATGAATGCTACTATTAATACTAAAACTGGAATCATTTTAGGAATCTGAATTTTAAACAGAATCCTTTTTGTTTCTTATTCTGATCACTTGAAGAAAAGTTCATCAATATATTCAGAAATTTGCTAATTTAAGAATTATGACAGTGAGAAGGGCAAAGATTCTTTTGAAATTTTAGAAATAATCATCCTCATGCTTCCCCTATCATTATTGTAATTGATTGCTAATGTCTGTCATCCACAGTAGAATGTACAATCAGTGACCATATCTGCTATTGGCCAAGCTATCTCGGGTGCTTATATAGGGTTGATACAAGATAGGTGGCCACTAAATATTTGTTGAATAAATGAAAGCATGAATGAATGGAAGAACGAATGAAAAGTTTGTAATCATAGGCAGAAATCTCTAGGTGATTATTTTTCCAGGAAACTTCATTTCAGGTATTCTCTCAGTATTTCACAAGGCAGTCTTTCTCTGTGCTATTTTTATATATAAAATTAAGTTCAGTCACAGTTATGCTTATTTAATAAATGAAAGTGGAAAGAATTCTAACAGAATTGCTTTTTTGCACTCTGAAATGAATGTGCTCAAATATTTATGCTTGCTAAAGCATGATAATATTTAATAAGAGATGATTTTCCATATACTCCTTTTGAGTAAAATTACTTGGGAGAAAACCTGGTTTAACTGGATCATATTCCATTAAATATTCCTCCAGAACAATCGTGCAGGCCACCTCCAACTTAAGTTTTTCCCTCCTGTACCCATTTGGAACAGCTCTCAGTCTTGGTTCCTGTACTGTAATTTCATCTTATTTGCAAAACTGAGAGGCGAATAAAATGAATAAAATCTTTCCTAGAGAGCTTAATCCCAAGGTTGTATGTGTAGTGAATGGTTGCACAGGGATGCTCAACTAAATTTCTTGATGCAAATTCCAATGCTCTTCCTGCTACATAGCAGTCAAATGTACTACATCCTAAGACTAAAAGAGAAGGCCTATTCTCTCTCCCCAAGGAGAGTCAAAAATCAGCAAAATTCATAAATTAATCTTTACTTAATCTCTGCCTTTCGTTTTCAT
Organism: Chaetophractus vellerosus; assembly: GCA_004027955.1. Lineage (NCBI taxonomy): Eukaryota > Metazoa > Chordata > Mammalia > Cingulata > Chlamyphoridae > Chaetophractus > Chaetophractus vellerosus. The sequence goes on along the minus strand of PVKH010047013.1, from coordinate 2,058 downwards.
TTTAATTACTCCTATCACAGCATTTTAAGTTGTGGAACAATATGCCATAGCCATCCATTTCAAGCTCTTCCTTAAATTCGTCCAACTATTCCCAGAAATATTTCCAAAAATGGAGATTGCTGGATACTTATATTCTTTATTATCAGAATATGATTTCTACGTTTGATAACTCAATGCAGCCACTTCCTAATGGCCAAGATCATTGTTTCAGATGTGCTTTTCATACATAATCTACATTTGGGATCTATGAACTCCAAGGAAGTTTGGACTGTGACTTTAAGGGTGACTGCAAATGCCAGTGAGAAAATATTTCTAGAAGAAAGATTCCCTCAAAAGGGACTCTCTTAAAGGAAATAATGATAATCCTAGAACACCTACACATTTTAAATGCTTCTCTGGACAAGTATTTAACATTTGCTGTGGGGTGGCTAGTGATTTGAGTGAGACCAAAGGGAATGAACTCAGAACAAGATGGTTGACATAGGTACTGTGTTTTTCAAGAGGCAGTATTATGATAAACTAGATGTCATAAGAAAGTTGGTGGAAATGCCAAAGCTTTTCTCATAGGGGTTCTGATGGATGATTGCTTCAAGGTCTGGAAGAAGGTGAGAGATCACGGGAGAAGATGAGAAGGAAGGCAGTAAACTCTAGCAATTAAGGGCGGGCTTCTCTGCCAGTGATCCAACTCAAATAAAAGTACAATGTGTTTTAAAATAAAGAGCAATGCTCAATATATGGCAAAGAATTACAAAAATCTAAGGTTGAATACGGTATCTTCAACAAAGAAACACAAGTGTAGCTGAATGTATCTGTTCGTCAATGAGGACCATAATCCTGGCACCTCATCAAAATAAAAATATTTCTAATTAATACATTTTTTAAATTTTCTTTGTTTAAACAATGGTAGGAATTAAGAGCATCTAAAGTCAACCCCTTCCAAAAGCTAGAAAGAAATGAACTACATGAAATTTAAAAAGTCCTATACAGAGATATGCTCAGTCACAATGAAGATGTGAAATAAATACTTGTGACTAATTACATAAAAATTGTTTTTGCTTGCCTTGTTTAGATACAGAAAGATGAATAGAAAATTAATGTGATATATATTTGATGAGTAAAAGTATTCAAGTTGGAGGGAATTTTAGAGATTGCTTATTTTAACAATTTTACAGATGAAGGCCTTCATTTCAGAACTGAGTTAAATTGTATCATAGCCTAAATGAGTAATGAATACCCCAGAAGGGAATAGTAAAAGGTAGAGTCAGGTGATTTGTAATTTATGACCCTACATAATATGTGAGGAAACTGACGATATTGGTCAGGATTCAGTTAGGAGACAGAACACACACCAGCCATTTTAATAAGGAAAATTAAATATAAAGACCTAATCAACTAGTCGAAGATGAGTTAACAACTGCAAGAGATAAATGAGGCGTCTCAGTGGTACAGACGTAACAACTGCAAAAAACAGCTCCTGCCTCTAGAGCTAAGGGCAGGAACTGAAAAATTAAAAAGACACCCCCTGCCCAAGATATAAGACTCTGACTTCTTTGGAGAGGTTGTGGCTACGAAAGGAATGCGGATGGTGATGGAGAGGCTTGTTAGAGGGTTTAGACCCCATGGAGGGCACCTGCTGCAGCTTGTCCCCAAGCGTGGCCCTCCACATGGAGAGAATCTTCTCAGATGATGTGGGCTACTGATCCATGAGGGAAACCCACACACCAATCTGCTGCGTCTCACACAGAAAACAACACTCTGGAAGACAGAAGCAAAGTCCCTTCCTCCTGATCTGGTTTTGGAGTATCCTACCAGACCAGTAACTGGCAAACCTAACATCAAGTCAGCTGGAAAAGGAGACCATCTCCAGGGTCCAAATATTGTAACGCACAAATTGAAGAAGAGAGGCAATTAAAAAATATTAATGACTAACATTAATAACTAATTAATTGGTAACAATGAATTAATTGATAAAAATAATTAATAACTGGCTTGCTGGTGCTTTCACCATGCTTCATTGAGGAAAATGATACAGGTAAAACCTATATAAGATGACATGTT
>PVKH010047012.1:0-10349 GCA_004027955.1 Chaetophractus vellerosus | reverse complement strand
CGGCTTCTGCTTCCATTCACGGCCGGCTCTCAGTTCGCGGGTGGCTGGCTGTGCTCCATTCGCGGGTGACCTGCCCTGCCCGTGGCGGCTTTTGCCCTGTCCGTGGCAGCTCTTTGCCCTGCCTGCGGCGGCTCTGGCCCGCCCATGGCGGCTTGCCATTCTCAAGGTGGTCTGCCCACTAGGAGAGGTCCCTGGGAACCGAACCCGGGGCCTCCCATGTGGTATGCCGGTGCCCTATCCACTGGGCTATCGAGCCGGCCCCAGAGCAGGAGTTCTTAACCTTTTTTGTTCCACAGACTCCTTGGCCAGTAAGGTGAAGTCTACACTAAACTGTGTATTATTTAATAAATATATCACACGTGCACCAACACATCCCCACAAGAACAATGTTTTTTTTAAAATTTTATTCCAATTCAAGCTGATGGACCCCTTGTTAAGAATCCCTGCATTGTAGGCATACAACAGTAGGCTCAAAATGACAGAAGAAAGAATAGGTGATACAGAAGAAAGAACAACTTAAATTGAGGACAGAAAAGAACAGAGAAAAAATTGAGCAGGGTCTCAGGGAGTTGAATGAGAACATGAAGCCCAACAACCTATATGTCATGGGAGTTCCAGAAGGAGAAGAGAAGGGGAAAGGGCCAGAAAGAGTATTTGAGGAAATAATAGCTGAAAATTTCCCAAATCTCACAAAAGAAATGAACTTACATGTCCAAGAAGCACAGCATAACCCAATCAATAAATGTGAATAGACCAAGACACATACTATTCAGAATGTCAAACATTAAAGATAAAGAGAAAATTCCAGCAAGGGGGAAGCAAACCATCACATACAAGGGGCATCCAGTAAGGCTTAGCACGAATTCCTCATCAGAAACCATGGAGGCGAGAAGATGGGTATGATACAATTAGGATACTGAAAGAGAAAAACTGCCAGCCAAGAATTCTTTTTTTTTTAAGTTAATTTTATTTATTTATTTATTTTTTGGTTACATATCCCCCCCTTCTGCTTGCTCTTGCCATGTGTCCATTCTTCTGTGTTTTTCTATGTCTGCTTCTTGTCTCCCCCCTTTGCGGCGACGCGCCAAGTCGGCCCTCTGCGGAGGCAGCTCGCTCCATTCTGTTTTCACGGGCAGCTCCGCTCCATGTTTTGCGGGCTGCAGTGCTCCGTGTTTTGTGGGCTGCCCGGCTTCCGTGCTTCGCAGGCAGCAGCTCCGTGTTTCACGGGTGACTTTGCCATGCCCGTGGCGGCTCCGCCCTGCCCGTGGTGGCTTTTTGCCTTGCCCACGGAGGCTTTGCCCCACCCACGGTGGCTTGCCTTTCTCAAGGCCGTCTTCCCGCTCAGAGGGGTCCCCGGGAACCGAAGGGGCCTCCCATGTGGTATACCGGCACTCTTATCCACTGAGCTATCTAGCCGGCCCCCAGCCAAGAATTCTTTATCCAACAAAATTGTCCTTCACATATGAAGGTAAGTATAAAATATTCACACACAAAGAGAAACTGAGAGATACAGAAGGCCATTATATATTACTAAAAGGGATAATCCACCAGGAGAAACTAGAAAATGAACAGCAAACCATTCCCAAAGCAAGCAGAAGGAAGGAAATAATAAAGATTAGAGCAGAAATAAATGAAATTGAGAAAATCAACAAAACCAAAACTTGGTTCTTTGATAAGGTCAATAAAATTGACAAACCCTTTGCTAGACTAACAAAGAAAAAAAATGAGAGAAGATGAAAATTTAAAAAATCAGAAATGAAAAGGGGGAAGTTATGACTGACCCCACAGAAATAAAAAGGTTCATAAGAGGATATTAGGAGAAGCTGTATGTCAACAAAGTAGACAACCTAGATGAAATGAACAAACTCCTAGAAATGCACAAACAAGCTACACTGATGCTACAAGAAATACAAGGACTTACCAAACCAATCACATTTAAAGAGATTGAATCTATCATCAAAAATCTCCCAATGAAAAGTTCAGGACCAGTGGGCTCACAGGTGAATTCTACCAAGTATTTCAAGAAGAATTAACACCAATCCTGTTTAAACTCTTTCAAAAAATTGAAGAGGAGGGAAAATTACCCAACACATTTTATGAAGCCAACATCACCCTAATACCAAAGCCAGATAAAGACACTAAAAGAAAAGAAAATTACAGACCATTCTCTCTAATGAACATAGATGCAAAAACTCTCAACAAAATACTTGCAAACTGAATCCAACAGAATATCAAAAGATTTATACATCACAACCAAGTGGGATTTATTCCTGATATGTAAAGGTGGTTCAACATAAGAAAATCAGTTAACATAATACACCACATTAACAAATTGAAGGAAAAAAACCACAGGATCACCTCGATCCATGCAGAAAAGACATTCGACAAAATCTAGCATCCTTTCTTGGTAAAAACATTTCGAAAGATAGGAAGAGAAGGAAAATTACTCTAAAAGGAATATATGAAAAAAACCACAGCTGACATTATACTCAATGGAGAAAGGTTGAAAACTTTCCCTCTAAGATCAGGAACAAGACAAGGATACCCACTATCACCATTGTTATTCAACATTGTGCTAGAAGTTCTAGCTAGCATAATTAGACAAGAAGAAAAAAAAAGGCACCCAAATAGGAAAAGAAGTAAAATTCTCACGATTTGCAGATGACATAATCCTATATTTAAGAAATTCTGAAAAGTCTATGAAAAAGCTACTTGAGCTAATAAATAAGTTCAGCAAAGTGACAGGATACAAGATCAACATACAAAAATGAAAAATGTTTCTGTACAATAGTATTGACGAATCTGAGGAGGAACTCAAGGAAAAAATTCCATTAACATAGCAACAAAAGGACTCAAATACCTAGGAATCAATTTAACCAAAGAAGTGCCTGGACCTATATGCAAAAAACTACAAGCAATATTAAAACAAATCAAAGAAGACCTAAACAAATGGAAAGACAGTCTGTGTTTATGGATTGGAAGACTAACTATCTTGAAGATGTCAATCGTAGACAAACTGATTTATAGATTCAGTGCAATACCAATTAAAATGCCAACAGTTTAGTTTTCATAACTAGAAAAGGCAATTACCAAATTCATTTGGAAAGGAAAGTGCACCAGAATAGCCAAAAGCATTCTATAAAAGAAAAGCGATGGGGGAGGAATGTCACTGCTTGATCTTGAAACATATTACAAAGCTACAGCAGTCAAGACAGCATGATAGTGACATAAAGATAGACACATCAATCAGTGGAATAGACTCCAGAAATAAACACTTACCTCTATGGCCAACTAGTTATGTTTTTTGTTTTAATTGACTTTGTGTTTTCTTTTTGGTGTACAGTTCTGAGTCCCCCCTGCCCTCCCACCCCTGCTTGCTGTCTGTGTCCATTTGCTGGGTGATCTCTATGTCTTTTTCTTGCCTTCTCTCATTTTTCTCCGCCAAGTTTCATGGGAATTCGATCCCAGGGATATCCAATGTGGGAGAGAGAAACTCTGTCACTTACACCACCTCAGTTCCTGGTTTCTGGAGTGTCTCACCTTGGCTCTCCGGAGGATCTCTTTTTTGTTGCATCATCATCTTGCTGCATGGCTTGGCTTGCCATGCGTCCACGCAGGCCCATGGCTCACCTGCTCGCCTTTTTTTTTTTTTTTTTTTAAGATTTATTTATTTTATTACATATCTTCCCTCCCCCCCACTGCGGCGACGCGCCGAGACTGGTCACTGCGCAGGCGCGGCTTTCCCCGCTTGTGGGAGGCTTCTGCTTCCATTCACGGCCGGCTCTCAGTTCGCGGGTGGCTGGCTGCGCTCCATTCGCGGGCGACCTGCCCTGCCCGTGGCGGCTTTTGCCCTGTCCGTGGCAGCTTTTTGCCCTGCCCACGGCGGCTCTGGCCTGCCCATGGTGGCTTGCCATTCTCAAGGCGGTCTGCCCGCTAGGAGAGGTCCCCGGGAACCAAACCCGGGGCCTCCCATGTGGTATGCCGGTGCCCTATCCACTGGGCTATCCAGCGGCCCCCTGCTCGCCTTTTAAAAAATCTTATTTTATTTAATTTTATTTTATCAGGAGGTCCCAGGGATCAAACCCGGGTCCTTCCATATTTTAGATGGATGCCCAACCACTTGAGCCACATCTGCTTCCCCCAACCAGTTTTTCACAAACCTACCAAAGTCATGTTAACAGGACAAAACAGTCTCTTCAACAAATGGTGCTGGGAGAGCTGGATATCCATAACCAAAGGAATGAAGGAGGACCCCTATCTCACTCCCTATGTAAGAATAAACTCAAAATGGATCAAGGACCTAAATATAAAAGCCAGGATCATAAAACTACTAGAAGAAAATGTAGAGAAACATCTTAAAGACTGTGTAGTAGGAGGTAGTTTCTTGGACCTTACACCCAAATCTTGTGCAACAAAATGAAAAATAGATAAATGGGGCCTCCTCAAAATTAAACACTTTTGCACCTCACATGACTTTGTCAAAAGGATGAAAAGGCAGCCGACTCAATGGGAGAAAATATTTGAAAATCACATGTCTGATAAGGGTTTAATATCCATAATATATAAAGAGATGCTACAACTCAACAGTAAAAAGACAACCCAATTTTTAAAATGGGCAAAATACTTTAATAGGCATTTGTCCAAAGAAGAAATACAAATGGTGAAAAAAACACATGAACTTTCAACATCACTTTCAATCAGGGAGATGCAAATCCAAGCTACAATGAGATATCATTTCACACCTATTAGAATGGTCACTATTAAAAAGACAGGGCCCGGCTAGATAGCTCAGTGGATAAGAGCGCGCTGGGGTACCACATGGGAGGCCCCGGGTTTGGTTCCTGGGGACCTCTCTGAGCGGGCAGACGGCCTTGAGAAAGGCAAGCCGCCGTGGGCAAGGCAAAAAAAAAGCCGCCACGGGCAGGGCAGAGCCCCCACGGGCATGGCAAAGTTACCCGTGAAAAGCGGAGCTGCTGCCTGGAAGCATGGAAGCCGGCAGCCCGCAAAAACATGGAGGACTGCTGCCCGCAAAACATGGAGCGGAGCCGCCTGTGAAAACAGAATGGAGCCACCCACGAACGGAGCCCCACGAACGGAGCGAGCCACCGCCCGCGGAGGGCCAACTCGGCGCACCACCGCAAAGACGGGGGGAGACAAGAAGCAAACATAGAAAAATACAGAAGAATGGACACACAACAAGAGCAAGCGGGGGGGGGGATATGTAATAAATAAAAATAAATAAATAAATCTTTAAAAAAATAAAAATAAAAAGACAGAACGCTAAGTGTTGGAGAGGATGTGGAGAGATAGGAACATTTATTCACTTCTGGTGGGAGTGCAGAATGGTACAGCCCGTGTGGAGGTTGTTTGGCAGTTCCTAAGGAAGTTGAATATGTATTTGCCACGTGACCTGGCAATACCACTTCTGGATATACCCAGAAGATCTGAGAGCAGTGACATGAATAGACAGTTGCACACCAATGTTTGCAACAAGATTATTCACTATTGCCCAAAGATAGAAACAACCCAGATGTCCATCAACCGATGAATGGATAAACAAACTGTGGTGCATACACATGATGGACTATTATGCAGCTGTAAGAAGAAATGACGTCGTAAAGCATATGACAACATGGATGAACCTGGAGGACATTACGTTGAGTGAAGCAAGCCAGACACAAAAGGACAAATACTGTATGATTGTGTTACTATGAACTAAATATATAATATGTAATCTCATGGAGTTAATAACTTGAATGTGGGTCACCAGAAAATAAAATGAGGTTACAGGGAGCAGATGTGGCTCAAGTGATTGAACGCCTGCCTCCCACATGGGAAGCCCTGGGTTTGGCTCCCGGTGCCTCTTGTAAAAACAAAAACAAACAACAAGCAAAACAAATGAAAAAATCAGTTCAGGGAAATGGATGTGGCTCAGTGGTTGCTTACCAGCTTCCCATATATGAGGTCCCAGGTTCAATCTCCAGCCCCAGTACCTAAAAAAAAAAAAAAAAAAAAAAAAGAGGTTAGAGATTATGTACGGAAAGCTGAGGGTTAACTTGTGCAGAATTGGTAAAAAGGATGTGTGTTAATCTTTGGAAATGAATAGAAAAGGTGAAAGCCCAACATAATGTTTGTAACTAGCAGTGCTTTTATGTGGTATGAAAGGGGTTTAAAGGGAAAGTCTAAGGTTTCGTATGTTACTAAAGGAAAGCTGAAAAATGTAACATGGGACTGTATAGCATAGTAAAAGCACATATGAGAGAAGTGGACATGGCTCAAGCTGCTGTGCACCCTCCTACCATATGGGAGGTCCCGGGTTCGGTTCTGGTGCTTCCTAAAGAAGATGAGCAAGACAGTGAGCTGACACAATGAGATGACACAGCAAGAAGACACAACGAAGAGACAGTGAGGAAACACAATAAGAGACACAGCAAGCATGGAGTGGAGGTAGCTCAAGTGACTGGGTGCCTCCCTCCCACATGGGAGGTCACAGTTTTGGTTCCCAGTGCCTCCTAAAAATGGAAGATGAACAGAGAGCAGACAGTGAGCATAAGCAACGAGGGTGGAGGGAGAAATAAATAAAAATAAATCTTAGAAAAAAGCCACATATGAAATATGAATATGGGTAAAATTGTACATATGGTTTTCTTTGAAACTGAACTACTGTGTGTTAATAATACAAGATGTTAATATCAGACAAAAAACACATTATGCTAAGTGAAAGAAACCAGACACAAAGTACTACATATTGTATGATTCTATTTATATAAAATGTAAATATAAATCAGTTTATAAAGATGAAGTTAGATTAGTGGTTATGTAGGGGTGAGGAAAGACTGCTAAGGGGTGTAGAGATTTTCTTTTTGGAGCAATGAAATTGTTCTAAAAGTTTTTGTGGTGGTGAATGCACAACATTGTGATTGTACTAAAAGCCATTGATTATACACTTGGGATAGATCGTACGGTATGTGAATATATCTCAGTAAAACTGCTTAGTGAATAAAAAAATAAATAATTGTGCAAGAATAGCCAGCAATAGCAGCTATGTGTAGCAGGGGAAACAGAGAGATTGAGAGATGAAGGATTTTCTTGTTTGTCTGTTTTTTGTTTATTATTATTGAAATAATGACTAGGCTCTAATATTGATTGAAATGATGAATGCACAATTATGTGATTATACCACATACACTTTGGATGAATTGTATGCTTTATTAATATGTATCCAAAAAATTGATTGTTTAAAAAAAAAAGCAAGATCAAGGATGGGCCTAGAGTGAGGCAAGTGAGGTGCCTAGGGCACAAAATTTAAGGAGGCACGCGCTCTCTTGCACGACCCCGAGAGCGCGTGCCTTCGTAAATATGGCCCCCTTGGTGTCTCACTTGCCTTCACCTAGTCCTGGCCCTGAAAAGAAGCCCTGAGACCCAGATGGCTTGTTTGGAAATGGAAATGGCCTCTGGATCTTGGGGGACTTGGAACAGCTGGAGCAGAGAGAAAGGAGAAGAAATGAGAGAAATACTTGGGAGGAAGCCAGCCAAGGGAATGTGCTGTCAGTCACAGGGCTACAGCTGGAAAAACTGGGCAGCTCTAAAACATAGATTTCTCATTGTAAGGGGCACCTAGAATTGGACCTCTCTTTGTTCATTTACGCATTCACTGAGTACCAGGAGCAGTCAAGGGAAATAACCTCTGAGTCCTTGGAATGGAAAGTCCTACCTGAGCTGAGCAAGCAGACTTCAGGTTTTTTAGTTGTTTGGTTTTTAAAAAAGATCTGTTTCATTCATTTATTTCTCCTGCCCCCCGCCCATTGTTTGTGCTTGCTGTCTGCTCTCTGTGTCCATTTGTTGTGTGCTCTCTGTGTCTGCTCGTCTTCTCTTTAGGAGGCACCAGGAACTGAACCTGGGACCTCCCATGTGGGAGAGAGGCGCTCAATCGCTTGAGCCACCTCCGCCTCCTACTTTGCTGTCTCTCTCATTGTGTTTCCTCTTTGTGCCTCCTTGTTGTGTCATCTTTCTACGACAGCTCACCACGCCGGCCCATCACGCCAGCTCACTGTCCTGCTCGTCTTCTCCAGGAGGCATTGGGAAGCAAACCCAGGACCTCCAATGTGATAGGCAGGAGCTCAATTGCTTGAGCCACATCTACTTCCCCTTAAGGTTGTTTTGAATCTAAAGATGCTCAAGGGATGTCAATAGCAGGAGCTTGTGGGTCTTCACCTTTCTCCTCCCACTTTAGACTTTCCCCTTCTCTTTTCAGACGGCATTGAGAGAAGAATCTAATTAGCAGTGTTTTTTTGGTATTATTTTTGACATTTTCCCCTTCTTATTTTACTTGTGATTCTCCTCAGTCCTAGACTTTTGAGAGTTGTCTTTGTATCACTCTCTCCATCCATATTATTATTTCTACAAAATATTCTTTAAAATCAAAACTGAGGTTCTTGGTATGCTGTATCAGTAGGATTGTGCTTGGCGATGAGTGAAAGAGACCCAAAATAACAGTGGCTTACACATGACTTAAGTTTATTTTCCTCTCACACGAAAGGCCCAGGGAGACAATCTCTACAGAGCTCTCCTAGTCACCTGGGACCGAGGCTGTTTCTAGTTTTCCATTCTGTCATCTCTAGAATGCAGCCCCTGCCCTAGAGTACAAAATGGGGCTTCTGGGCTTGCAACCACGTTCCCAGCAGGAAACAGGGGGAGGGAATTGCCAGCTGTCTCTCAAGGCAAATTCCCACAAGCTGCCACTTCCACCCACACCCCATGGGCCAAGGATTAGCCACACAGCCATACCCAGCTCAAGGAAGGCTTGGAATTGGAGTCTGTACTTCAAGCAGCCATGTACCCAGCTCACTGGGCTTCTAGGACTGGGTCGAATTGGGACAGACAGCCTTTGCCAGAATTGTCAGTTGTTATGGACGTTCCTTCCATCTTTCTCTTTCTTGAATCCTCTAAGGACTATGGTTTTTTGTTTGTTTGTATTTTTTAGGAGATACTGGGGATTGAACCCGGGACCTCATACACGAAGCCGGTGCTCAACCATGTTTTGCTCACGTATTTAATGTCTTAAAAACCGGCCTGGTTTGGGATATAAGTTATGACATCGCTTATTATTATAAGTAACATATTTACACACTACTGAGGGTTATAACCTTTGATACAGAAATAATTAGGAATACATCTAGAAGAGGGACATTGATCTGCAAGTTGGATTTTATGGGTTCATTGGATTGTAAATACCTGATTTTAGACATCCCATCTATACAAATGGCCAAATGCGTCCGTCAGGTTGACAAGTGTCCAAAGACTCACTTTTTTCCTTATTCACTTTCCCAGGCACAGTCAGATTCTTGTTTGTAGACTTCTCGCGCCACCTGGTGCCCAGTGAGAAAATTGTCTCTATCATGATCCAGGGAGCTATAAACATATAAACACTTCTCCTTTTCCTTTGTCTTTACAGGTTCACAGTTCATTTAATTCCACTCAGACAATCTTTCTCACACACACACTGTTTCTCCCTATCCCTTTCTTCCAACCCTTGATTGCTACCTCAAGAAAATCTCCCCCTCTCCTTGCCTGAGGCAGCAAGGCTGTAGCTGCAGCAGCCGTTGCCATTAAACACATTCCAGTGCCTGGTACATGCTCAATGCTTTTTGTGCATCATCTTGTTTGATTCTCATAAGAACCCTATGTATTAAAACCATTCCCATTTTACAGGAGAGAAAACTGAGGAGCAGAGCTCAGGTTGTTCTCCCAGGTACAGGGCTGTCTCTAAAGCCTGTGTTTTGTCAGTGGTGTTCAACCCTGCAGAGCCCTTTTTTTTTTTTTTAAGTTTTTTCAGGCTTAGAACAGAATTTTTATTTCATTGAAGTATATCATACATACAGGCACATACATAAACAATAAGTGTAGAGTAAAAGTTGTGAACTTACAAAACAAACATACATGCCATCACACAGGGCTCCCACACATCACCCCACCACCACCACCTTGCATTGTTGTGCAACATTTGTTACAAACTATGAAAGAGCATCCTCAAAATAGTACTTCTGGGGCCGGCAGTATAGCCCAGTTGATAGGGCACCGGTATACCACATGGGAGGCCCCGGGTTCGATTCCCGGGGACCTCTCCTAGCGGGCAGACCGCCTTGAGAATGGCAAGCCGCCATGGGCGGGCCAGAGCCGCCGTGGGCAGGGCAAAAAGCTGCCACGGACATGGCAAAAGCCGCCACGGGCAGGGCAGGTCGCCCGCAAATGGAGCGCAGCCAGCCACCCGTGAACTGAAGCGGAGCCGGCCGTGAATGGAAGCAGAAGCCGCCCACAAGCGGGCAAAGCCACCTGCGCGGTGACCGGTC
>PVKH010047011.1:0-10475 GCA_004027955.1 Chaetophractus vellerosus | reverse complement strand
AACATAATATATCACATTAACAAATTGAAGGAAAAAACAATATAATCATCTCGACCAAGGCAGAAAAGGCATTCCACAAAATCCAGCATCCTTTTTTGATAAAAAAAAAACACTTTAAAAGATAGGAATAGAAGAAAATTCCTCAATATGATAAAAAGGCATGTATGAAAAATCCAGAACCAAGATCATAGCCATTGGGGAAAGGTTGAAATCTTTCCCTCTAACATTGGGAACAAGACAAGGATGTCCACTGTCACCACTGTTATTCAATATTGTGCTGGAAGTACTAGCTAGAGCAATTAAAGAAGAAGAAGGAAAAAAAGGTAGCCAAATAGGAAAATAGGAAGTAAAACTCTAAGTATTTGTGGATGACATGATCCTACATTTTAAAAATTCTAAAATGTCTATGACAAAGGTACTTGAGCTAATAAACGAGTTCAGCAAAGTGGCAGGTACAAGATCTACACACAAAAACCAGTACACACGTATCGAACAATCTGATGATGAAATCAGGAAAAAAAAAATCCGTTTACAATAGCAACAAAAAGACTCAAATACCTTGGAATCAATTTAACAATAACAACAACAAAAATACAGGGACTATATTCAGGTGTAATGGTTTCAGAGTTTTATTTAATTATGAATTCCAAAAATATAAATTGGATTATCCTTGTAAACTAATCTGTTCATCTGGGCATGATTAAGTTATGATAAGGGCATTAACTGGGCCACCTCAGGAGGATGTTGGGCGCCACCCCTCGGTGGGTGTGGTCTCAAGTATAAAGGCCAGGCAGCAGATCTGAGAATTGGAGAGAAGCAGATTTGAGAAGCAGTTCTGATGTTGGAGTGAGCCGATTGCCGGATAGTCTACACCTGCCTTGTGGAGAGACACAACGCATAGAGAACCTCATGGTCTACAGCTGAACTTGTGAAGGAAGCAGAAGCTAAGCCCAGAGAGAAACACAGCCCCAGGAACAGAGGAACCCGGAAGCCTGAACCCTGGAGACGTCGGCAGCCATCTTGCTCCAACACGTGGACTTTGGTATGGGAAGAACTGTATGCTTTATGGCCTGGTAACTGTAAGCTACTACCCCAAATAAATACCCTTTATAAAGACTGACCAATTTTGGTGTATTTCAAAAGGCACACCTGTGGCTGACCAAAACATCAGGAAACTACAAAACAATGCTAAAAGAAATCAAAGAAGATCTAAACAAATGGAAAGACATTCCATGTTCATGGATTGGAAGACTAAATATCATGATGTCAATCCTACCCAAACTGATTTATAGATTCAATGCAACACCAATCAAAATTCCAACAGCCTACTTTACAGAAATAGAAAGGGTAATTATCAAATTCATTTGGAAGGGCAAGTGCACCTGAATAGCCAAAGGCATTCTAAAACAGAAGAGCAATGTGGGACCTTGCCTGACCTTGAAACATACTACAAAGCCACAGTGATCAAAACAGCATGGTATTGGCATAAAGATAGACACAGTTATCTGTGGAATAGAATTGAGAGTACAGAAATAAACCCTCACCTCTACAGCCAACCGGTTTTCGACAAACCTGCCAAAGCCATGTTAACAGTGTCTTCAACAAATGGTGCTGGGAGAACTGGATATCCATAACTAAAAAGAGTGAAAGAGGACCCTTATCTCACTCTCTACATAAGAACCAACTCAAAATGGATCAAAGACCTAAGAATAAAGGCCAGGACCATAAAACTACTAGAAGAAAATGTAGGGAAACATCTTCAAGACCTTGTGGTAGGTGGTGGTTTCTTGGACCTTACACCCAAAGCATGAGCAACAAAAGAAAAAAATAGATAAATGGGACTTCCTCAAAATTAAACAATTTTTCACCTCTAAGGACTTTGTCAAAAGGATGAAAAGGCAGCCGACTCAATGGGAGGAAATATTTGGAAATCACATATCTGATAAGAGTTTAATATCCATGATATATAAAGAGATGCTACAAATCAACAATAAAAAAACAAACAACCCAATTTAAAAATGGGCAAAAGACTTGACTAGACATTTGTCCAAAGAAGTAAAATTGGAGAAAAAACACATGAAAAAAATGTTCAACTAGTGACCAGGGAAATGCAAATAAAAGCTACAATGAGCTATCATTTCACACCTATTAGAATGGCCACTATTAAAAAGATGGCGACTGCTCTCTCTCTGCCTAGAGAAGCCCGCACCAAATCTTGGTGTGTATTTCCATCTTTCTCTCTCATTTCTCAGCAAGCTCTGTTCTTTCCCCCATTTCCAAAATAAATTCTTTTTACTAAACAACAACAACAACAAAAGACAGAAACTACAAGTGCTGGGGAGGATGTGGAGAGAAGGAACACTTATTCACTACTGGTGGGCATGTAGAATGGTACAGCTTGTACCATGAGGTACATTAGTAATTGTTTGGCAGTTCCTAAAGAAGTTGAATATAGATTTGCCACATGACCTGGCAATACCACTACTGGGTATATACCCAGAAGAACTGAGAGCAGTGACATGAACAAACGTCTGTACACCTATGTTCATAGCAGCGTTATTCACGATTGCCAAAAGATGGAAACAACCCCAGTGTCCATCAACTGAAAAATGGATAAACAAACTCTGGTGTTTACGCAGGATGCAATACTATGCAGCTGTAAGAAGAAATAAAATTGTGAAGCTTATGACATCATGAATGAACCTGGAGGACGTTATTATGTTGAATGGAGCAAGCCAGACACAAAAGGACAAATACTGTATGATTTTCACTCTTATGAACTAAATATATTGTTTAAACTCATGGAGTTAATAACTAAACTATGGGTCACCAGAAAATAGAATGAAATTAGAGTGCAAAGTGGAGGGTTAACTTGTGCAGAATTGGTGAAAAGTTTGTAACTAGCAGTGCATGGGTATGACTGGTTGAAAGAGAAAGTCTAAAGTCATGTATATTACTAGAAGGAAAGCTAAAAAATGTAACACGGGACTGTAAAGCATTGTAAAACCTCATGTGAAATAAAAATATGAGTAATATTGCATAATGACAGTTTTTCTTTGAAACTGAACAAATGTTATGCATGTTACTGTTACAAGATGTTTATATCAGGCAAACCCCTTCCCCCCCCCAAAAAAAAAACCCAACATTATCCTAAGTGAAAGATTTATATAAAATGTACATATAAACCAATTTATAAAGATGGAATTACATTAGTGTTATTTAGGGCTGTGGAAGGATAGAGGGATTGAGAGGTGACTGCTAAGGGATGTGGAATTTTTGTTTTTGGAGTAATGAAATTGTACTAAAATTCTGTTTTGTGATGATGCATGTATAAAACTGTGATTATACTAAAAGCCACTGGTTGTTAAAAAAAAAAGGAAAAAAAAAAAAAGACAGATGGAGCGTTTGGGCTCTTTTGTGAAAGCAGTGAGAGATGAGACTGGAGAGGCAGGCGGAGTCCAGCCCCGGTAAGCTTGTTAGAGCCTTGTAGCCATGTTAAGAACTTGGGACTTTCTCCTGCAGACTTTCATGTCTTGTATTGGGGTCGGCTCTGACTTCAAGGAAGAAAATGGAGAGTCGGAAATACCCAGTCTGCTGCAACTGTTCAACAAGAAATGGCTAAGAATCTAAACTTAAGGGGCAGGAGAAATGGTGAACAGAGTTTTGTTTTGTTTTGCTTTTGGGGCTAAAATAAAAATTCTCTCCCCCTCCTCCCTCTGCCCTTTTCTAACCCAGAGGTGCTTAGGAAGTCGAGCCCGATCCTCTCACTCAGGTTTTGTCCTCCGGGTTGCGCGCGGCCGGTGAATTATCCGCACTCAGTTCTCTGCTTGGCACTAGTTTTCTCTCGTTTCCAAACTGCTCTAGCACCTCATTCTCTGTGCCAGGTTTTCGGCCGGTACATGGGGGAAGGACGCAGAGGTAACTGGGTTGGCCAAGGGTCTCTGGATGCAGTAAGAGTCCCCACCGGTGATGACGGGGAAAGCTGGTACGACGCGAGCACACCCGGGGCAGCCGGGCCGCCAGCCTCCTGCCGCCGCGTCGGCGGGCTCCGGGCTGCGGCGGGCTGCGTGGCGGGGCGGGGCGGGGCCGGGGGCGGGGCCTCAGCGGGAGCCCGCGGGGTCTTTCCTGGACCAAGGCGGTCCGAGCCCGGGGCGCGCGCGGATGGTGAGGGCGAGGCTTGAGCCCCAGCCCGGGCGGCTGCCGGGACTGCGGGCTTTCTGCCTCTGCAGGGGCGGGGTGGGGCAGGGCCGGGGGCGGAGCTTGAGGCCCAGCCCTCGGCTTCTGGCCTCTGATTGGGCGGGGCGGGGCCCGGGGCGGGGCCGGGGCGGGGCCCGCTCGGCTTTTGACAGCTGTCTCTTGCACAGCGGCAGCCGAGTCTGGTGGGGTCGGAAACCTGTGGCCCCGCTCTACGCGCGTCCCCGTCCCCCCTTGGCCCTGGCCCCGGCCATGAAGCGCATCTTCTCCTGCTCCAGCTCGCAGGTGGCGGTAGGTGCCAAAATGTTTGGGAGGATGGGGCTGGGGCTGGGGTCGATGCCCTGTCGTGACCGAAGTCTGAATCCCATCTCGATTTACCATCACCTTTTCTCTTTATCGGTCTTTCCAACCCTTCCGCTGCCTCCATGCAGCCCGCCAGCCCTGCCTTCCTCAAGACCCTGCCCACCCCCCGCACCCTCCTACTTGCTTTTCTAACCCGTGCCCTCCCCAAGGCCCTTTCCTGGCCCCTTTCTTGTCCTCCAGGTCCCTACACGCCCCTTCCTTCTCCCCAAGGCTCTGTCTTCTAATTAAGTTCTATCTTCGGGTATGGAACCACCCCTCAGCGTCTCCCCCAACCCTAGACCTTACCAGTCTCAAGCTCCATTATGCACCGCCCACCCCAGACCTGCCCTGTCCTACAGCCCCAGCTTCCAGCCTTGCCCTGTCCCCATAACTTTGTACAGGGCCCTACCCTTGCTCTTCCCTTTCAGCCCAACAAATAATCCCAGCTCTGTGCCTCCCTAGCCCTTCTCAGTCTTCTCTGTCCTTGCCCCCAACCTACCCATGCCACTGCCACTCCTATTCTCTCCCTGGCACCCCCGGCCTTCAGATATCTCTCCAAGCCTCTTTCCAATTGGTGCACCCACAACAGTGGCCACTTCTTGTTCTCACATCCCACGTTTTCCCTTCTCTACCCAGTGGTCATCCAATCTACTTTCCCCCATTTCACCTGGTTCTCCTCCTTCCTACTCTCTGGGTTAATCTTGCAGTCTGGCCAGCCTGACAGGCACTGGCAGAGGACACACAGTTGCCTGGCCACTCCCCAAGGAACTGGGTGAGTTGCCTGCAGAATCCACCCCAGCCAGTTCACTGAAATGTCTGGTCATCAGGCTGGTTTTGGGGCCAGTCAAGGCGTTCTGCCTGATTCTCCTCAGAACCTCCCTTCACCTTAAACCCTCACCCAGTTGTTTAGGGCTTGTACTCTCTACTCCCTTTGACTGAGTTGGGGAAAGGTGGTGGTGAAAGAAGAAGAGGATAGGGTGGACTCATTCTGAGGGTCCCCAGCAGAAGTCACTCTACTCCCCATGTTCTCTCAGAACAAAACATAAGGGAAAAGATGACAGAAACTGGTGACTAAGGAACCATGTAGCTTCTTCTTCTCTAAAGATCTCTTACAGAGAAACCCCTTATCTGGAGATGTAATTTTTGGGGGAAGCTGGGACTATAGCTCATTTAGAAGTAAATTAACCAGTTACCTGTAGTAATATTGCTCAGTCTAACCTGACTGAGCAGTGTCATTCATAAGCAAACATGAGAAATGCTCAGGTAGCTCACTCTGCATGGGCAGGCCTCGGAGCCTACACGTGAGCTGTGAAGCAAGAGTGAGAACTCTGTTGAGGCCTGTCCTTTTCCCATTTACATTCGCTTCTCCACTTAGTTTCCACACATCGATCACCCAGTCAAAAGACACTCACTGAATAACTATGACAAGTACCAGAAACTTAGGGTACCCAGACTCTATTACCTCATAATAATTATCTTACTTATATGGACTCTTCCCTAGTTACTGGAGTTTTCAACATTGTGCTTCCCTTTCAGGAAATGTCTGGAGTCCACCTGTTCCTTGGGAATGGGGAAACTATTCCATTCTTCCTGATTTCTCCAATCCTTGCACAGGAGGGTTTCTTCAGTCAGTCTGGGGTCACAGAAAGCTTGAAAATAGACCAGTTTCAGCTATAAAGTTTTCCCCATAAAACTTCTACACCCTTCTCACGATAAATTCCTCCTCTCCCTGGGTGGCCAACCACTCTGAGCCTGACAAACAGCATGACAGCCTTCCCTGGCCACTCCCGAAGCCTGAAAGATTGCCCCTCCCCATCCCACCTCCCACCCCGGGTCCAAGGCCCTTCACTCTCAGTCTGAGGTAAGGATCCTGAAAGAACAAGGATCCTTTTTAAATGAATCTAGGCCATCCAGCATATAGGAAGTTCAGAAGACAAAAACAGTTCCTGTAATCTCATTTTATTTTAGTTGAGTAGAGGTTGTCGCTGAGGGTGTCTCACATAGTAACTTACTCTGCCTATGTAGGAGGTAGACCTGAAAATCACTTCAAGGGCATGCTTAGAGGAGTATCTCTTGCGTTAAAAAACTGAGAGTCAGGTCCTCTCTTCCAGGGCAGCCTTTCCACCTCCATCCGCCTGTCCTGCTGTGGTAGCCACTCTTTCTCTACCTGTTGGTGTGCTTTCATCTTGGCGGGATGCTTATAGGCAGCCTACCCAGGTAAAGGGGGGTGGCAATTACTTCTACATAGGCCCCCTAATCTTGGCTTTAGAAACACACAGTTTACCCTTGCTTTTGAGTCTGTTGACTAATTTGGTGATGGCAGCTACCCTGAGGCTGTGATGGTATTCCAGTGCCTCCTTTCCAAAGTGCTGGGTGAGCAATGAGCTGGATCTTAGCATTTGGGACCATCCTTATGTCCTTCACTGCAGCTTTTCAGAGGTTTGGCCGTGAAGAATTTCCACCCATTCTAGACTCTCCTTAGTGTAATGAGATTATTAGAACTATCCAGTTGGAAAGAATAGTGTCTACACTACTACAAAGCACCTTTATATCTCTACAGCCTGACTACTGTTATTCACTGGATGATAGAAACAAGATCCTTTCCTCCCATTCCACTGGCTGGGGGATTTTGAGCCCTGGAACACCCAAAACATTCCCAGCAAGGCCGGGAAGGAAGGGGATTGGAGCTAACATTTATTGTGCCGCTACTATGTGGCAGACACAGTGCTAGGTTCTTTACATGTTGTTTTATCATTAGGAAACTGAGGTTCAGAGAAGTTGTTACTTGCTTCAGTTCACAGGATGGAAAATGTTAGAGTCAAGGTTTGAACAGAACTTCAGACTGAGGTCAGCTGATAGTGCAGTGTGGCGAAGGCGTGGTTCTAGCTCTCTTCACTTCCTGAGGGTGACCTGGCTCCCCCCACCCAGGGCATTGGATAACTGTGTTCTTACGTCTCAGATTCTGCTGGTATATGGAGGAGTCGTTTTGCTTATTTTATCCTTTGAGAATTAACTTGTTTGGAGACTCTTCTCCAGGCAGGGAGTAGTGTCTGAGAGGGTGGGTGGCTTTGCCCTGGAGGCAGCCTGAGACTATTTATCTGGAAATTAGTAAACCTCCTTCCATAGCTCTATAGTAGTGTGGTACAGTGGTGAGAACAAGGACTGGGCATCAGGTGGCCTGGATTCTAATCCCAATTTTACCACTATTTTGGTGGTAACACCTTGTTGTTTTTTGTTTTTGTTTTTTTTTAATTAATTAATTTATTTATTTTTAAAAGATACATAGACTACACAAATGCTACACAAAAATTATAGGGGTACCCATATGCCCCACCTCCCACACCCCCCACAACCTCCCACATATACATCCTTCATCAGTGTGGCACATCACCTGCAATAGATATACACATTTTGGGGCTTTGCCACTGAGCATGGACCACAGTTCAGACTGTAGACCACACTCTCTCCCACACAGTTCTGCATGTTATATGATGATGGTGGTAACATTTTGGACAGTTATCTAACTTCAATGTACCTCAGCTTCTTCTGCCAAATAGGTATAATAATATCAGCCCTACCTACTTGCTAGGGATGTTGAGAAGCTAATTGGAATAGCACTGGAAGGGGCAATGAGGAATTACAAGTGCTGTCTCGGAGTATTACCTGAGAATCTATCTCCCCTAGATAATGTTATGGTTTGGGCATCCTGTTGTTGATGAATAATTTACCCTGGCTATGTAAACAGTATTTGAAAATGAGTTATTGGGCTCCCATAGACCCTATTCTTCATCTCCTCTCATGGCCTCTTTCTTGTTGAGCTCACACCTCCTGAGATGCAGTGTGCCCCTACCAATCGCCCACTACTTCCTGTTTGTTTGTTTTTTTCATAAGGGTGCCATGCATTTGTATGGCTCTTCACAGTTTACAGAGAGATTTTATATACATTACCTTATTTAATACTCACAACACGATGAAGTAGTTATTATTACCCACATTTTATAGATGAGGAAACAGACTAGAGGTATTTAATGGCTTATTCTAGGTCACAGCTGAGAAAATGGCTGAACCAGGCCCCCAAACCCAAGTTGACTGACAAAATATTCATCTAGGGCCCTTTTCATCATACCATGGGTCGTTGCATCCCTTCTTCCTCTTCTTTCCCCTCTCTGGGCCAAACCAGGCTTCCCTGTGCTTTCAGTCCTGGGTGTTTTTACACAGCTCTCTCTTTTACGCCCTGTGATATTTCAATTATTGTAATTACTCTACCACCCACAAAACTCAAGCTGGAATGATACAACAATGCATGCCCAGGTGTGGCTGTCGTCTGGGACAGCTGCTCTCTGCTAGGGAGGGAGGAGAGGGTGGAGGAAGGGAGTGAGCTATCTTTGTGCTGCCTCTGTAGGCTTTGCTAGAGACCCAGCTTTGCCTTCTGGTTGTTCTTGCCACAGAAGGGGAAGGGAGACTCGCTAAAGGGCATAGATATGAGAAGGAAAAACAGAAATTCTGTGCTCCCTCTCCCAGTTCTGGGACCCAAAGCCACTGGGTATAAATGGTATAGCCAAGTATTTGGACTCCTGGCTGTGAGTTGATGCTTGGTGCCTTGCTTTAATTCTCAAATACTGAGGACAAAAAGCATGGCACCAGGAGTAGGTAAGAGGCAATTTGAGCCCAATCAGTAGTGGTTAGGTTGGTTTTGTTTGCTTCAGCAAGACCTAGAGAACACAAGGGAAAAGTCTCGTGGCTAGGACTGTGCTGAGGTTGGGCACCTGACAACAATCATGATGATAATAAGAAGAAATCTGAAATACTATGTATTCAGCACTCATGGATGATTTTTATAATCCATAGACCAGGCACCTTTGGCTCAGGGCTGGCAATAGCTGGCAATAGTTCTTGGTGTTGGTGACTGATGCACCCAAAAAGTACTAAATGATCTATGCTGAGTGATTTGTGGAACCTGGAAGGATCTCAGGGATGACCTTTTTCCCTTGCTTGGCACCCTAACCATCCCCCTCTTTTCTTTCTCTGCACCACCGCCATCCCCCATATTCATCAATTTGTGGCTCTGGAGCAGGTGGAGAGATGGCACCGCCGTGATCAGAAGCTGCTGGAGGCAGTGCAGCGGGGGGATGTGGGACGCGTGGCTGCCCTGGCCTCCCGGAAGTCGGCCCGACCCACCAAGCTAGACTCCAATGGCCAGTCCCCGTAAGTAAGTCCTCCTGACCCCATCCCTGGTATGTGGTTCCCTTTGAAAGCCCCAAACCTCAATATGATGTAGGACCAGGGAATGCCTACAGTTTGAGAGAGTTTTGGTTGTTTCTTGCCTTAATTAGCTAGCATATCCATAAATCTTTGTTATGTATCAAGTGCTATTTAGAGTGAAGGAAGAAGATATTGTCCTTTCACCTCACAACCCAGATGGACCACAGCGACATAAAAAGGACACAGAATCCACTAAGCAAATAGCAAACTAATACACACATGAAATAAAGTAGAGTATTTCTTCATTGCACAAGTAGGAGAGTAAGATATATGCATTTGGGAAATTATGAATAGAATAGCCACGGGAATCACACAGCTAGAGGAAGTTATTTGAACCAGGGGGATATTATCCCTTCCCTGCCCATGTCAATCTCTAAATGTCCAGCCTTCTGCTCTTTCCGCCTCCACTGAGGGTCTTGTGCTCAGAGCAGCAGGTCATTATGTGTTCCCTGGACACCCCTGCTAGAGTCTGAGATTCCTTGAGACCTGTAGCTCTTATTTCTATCTTTGCCTCCAGCTTCCTCTTCTTTTCTGATTGTAGGCCCTCCAGCCTTCTCTTTCTCAGGAAGTCAGACTGTGAGAGGTTGCCTCTGCTTTCGGGACTGGCTTTTGGGGTGGGGGAGCACAGGAGGCAGTGCTTATTAAGCTTCTCCCACTCCTTATCCTCTGGACCCTTC
>PVKH010047010.1:0-10338 GCA_004027955.1 Chaetophractus vellerosus | reverse complement strand
GAACCTAAAAACAAAATTAGAATCCAATATCTGAAATAGGAGATCTTGTATACTTTTCTAGGAGTCAGTGGCAAATTTGGCTCCAAACATCCCAGCAGCCATAAAAAATATAAATAAATAGGATCCGTGGTATGATACATGGTATCTACAAGATAAAAGCAAATTACCTTATGAGAAGAATCACAATGATACCTGGCCTGTGAGAAATTTTCCCTTGCGTCCTCACGAATAGGTAATGTATAAAACTCATGCGGAAAGCATGTCTACAATAATACTGTATCTTATTATATCCTTCACTGCAGTTTCACAGTCACCTGCCAAAACATTTTCATTACTATTTTCAGGTTTACTGATAATTATTATAACGATTTGCCTGTGTTAATCGGTATCCCACATCTTTAAGGTCATCCAGGATATGAGTAAGACAAAGAAGGTTTGTCCCCAAAATGCAACATTACTATAAACCACAGCTCACAAAAGACTGCTGAATGTGGCCTTCAATCCTTTGTTTCCTTCACACAGTGCTGTTTTTGAACTTGAATTTGAAGGTCTTTCACTCTTCATTTTGGCCATAATTTCTCACCACTTCCTACTGTGGCCCAATTCATGTTCTCTGTGTAGCTCCCGTGGGAATTGGAGTTTAAGACCCTTGGTATAAAAATACAGTGACTCAGTCAACTAAAATATTTTGTAAATTCAGTGTTTTTCCCTCTGTAGCAGCTGCTATGAGCAAATATAAAACAAACAATAACTATAGCCGTGTTTCTCCAACAGCTAAGTCTGCTGGGGAAGATAAGAACAAAACATTAGAGAGCATATAGCACTAAAAGAACAATAACTGTTCTATATATTTTATGTCTCCTTATATTTTAGCAAGTCACTTCACATTCATTGCTGTGGTGGGTTCTTCCAGCAGTCTCATGAAATGATCAAATTAAGGGTTATAGATAAAAACACTGAGATACAAAAAGGTAAGTTGCCTTACCTCAAGGCATAAATCACTCACATATGCAACATGAACTCCACGAGGGCTTTGTCTTTCATGGTTTTACACCCTGCACAGCACCCCACTCAGTAAGAAATTCATAAACATTTGCTTAATTAATAACCAAAAAAAACTTTGGGTACACATATATATTGACGCATTAACATAGACAGGAGCAAGAAAGGTTATAGATAAGAACAATCTGAAGCCACAAGGCATGCTATATCATACCCCATATTTGTGGAATATATAAAAGCCAGATATTATTGATGACCCCAAGATACTTGCAATGTGTAGAAAGGATAAAAAATTCAAGACACCTAAAAATGTATATGTAAAAACAATAATCCCAAGTACTGAAGGGAATCAGTGATCACTCTGACTGCTTAGAATATCCGTGGATTTGCTCAGAGGAGAATATCCTAAAGGTTGTGGACTTTAAAATCAGCTAAGTTACAAGTATATAACTGAAATTATATGCTGTAATTATCTGTAATAGCAAAATATTAAAAATTACCTTAATTCCCGTCAATAGGAGCTAAGAAAACAGTCTATGGCACATCTTCACAATGGAATATTATGCAGCTTTCTAAAGGAATAATGAAGATGACTTTATATTAATGGATGGTCTTTAGGTTATATTGCCATGTGGAAAAAGTCAAAGTGTACATATATATACACAAATATATGTCTATGTAAGTGTATATATATATATAAATGTGTGTATATATGTCTGTGTATATATATAAAATGAGGGGGATAAGGATAGATAAATAGCTATGCATACATGCATACAAGGTTAAATATATTTGCAAAAAGAAAAAGAAAAGAAGGAAACATTAGCAGTATAAACCAAAACCTATTAAAAATGGTAACCTCTGGCTAGAAAGAGGGTACAAAGATATTACAGAGGGAAGCAGATGTAGCTCAAGCAATTGGGTGCCTGTCTACTATATAGGAGGTCCAGGGTTTGATTCCTGGGGCCTCCTGGTGAAAGCCAGCTGGCTGGCACAGAAAGCTGGCCCATGCAGAATGCTGGCACACCCTGAGAGCCGGCCCATACAGAGTGCTGGCCCACATGGAAAGCTGGCATAGCAAGATGACAGATGACACAACAAAAAGAGACACAGAGGAGAGACAATAAGAGATGCAGCAGACCAGGGAGCTGAGGTGGCACAAAAGATTGAGTGCCTCTCTCCCACTCCGGAAGGTCCCAGGATCAGTTTCTGGTGCTGCCTAAAGAGAAAACAAGCAAACACAGAAGAACACACAGTGAATGGACACAGAGAGCAGACGGCAAGCCCAAAAACGGGGGGTGGGGGTAATAAATAAATCTTTTTAAAAAAAGATGTTATAGACAGGGATGGACATGAGATTTTCATGAATATAGTTTGTTACTGAGTTTTCACTTTGGAAAAATAAATGATTCATATATACAATAATAAATTTAAGAAATTAAAAAGCAATATCTAAAAATCAAAAACAAAATAAATGAACCACACAGAGAAAAAGAATCATTTCAATTTATCTTATCTTAGCACAAAGTATAGGACTTTGTACATCCTTCATAGAATACATTCTAAGAGCACAGTCTTCTCAGTCACAGAAAATCCAACTTGTTTTATACAAGTGATTGGGTCTTGGCAACAATGGAACAGGTGGAGAGGGAAACAACTGAGCTTAGCAAATAAGGACACTTGGTGGCTTTATATTTCCCAGAGGAAAAACTTGAGATAATGAAAACTGCATGAACAAGTAAATATCTCCATTTCTCTCAACAAGCTGGTAAAGATCACTTATGCTATGATTCATTTCTTTGATACATTTGGAATACCATTTATAATGGAACTACTTTATAAATAGATTAAGTAGGTTAAAGAAACTGGAATTAAGGCACAATTTTCATAAGCTTAGAGCTGACTTGAGTATTATCTGCTAGATATTATTAGCTTTACTGAACAGAAGTTAATAGATTATATCAAAAGCAGAGGGAAATTAGATCAGACTAAAGAATATCTTTGAAAAGCAAGGATTAAACACTAGAATAGGAAGATTATGGAATTTCTTTCTGAAACAATAGACTCTCTATCCATTTACCTGGACTTGAAGACATGGTGAAACCAATCAAAGATATACTGGGACATAAAATTTCTTAATATAAAATGTCCACTGGGGAAGGATGTGAGGAAATGTTAGCATTTATAAAACACAGACTAAAGTTGAGTTTGAGGGCCAAAAGGACGTTTTGATTCACAAGTTACTTTGCTTGAACTTTGTGACAGCATTGTTTGATAAAAATCAAACTGGTTCTTATGTACATATATAAATATACACAAATATATATATGCACGAGCAGTATGTACTGCTACTTGGGAGTAGGATTAAACATACTATTGTAAATTATAAAATTTAAAGAAGCTAAAAGCATGTTTGGTTCTTTAAATATTACTTCAAAATGAATACTATCAACTGTTAAACATGAACATAATTTTGATTGGAGTTTTAAAAATTGCCTAAATACATTATTTCACAGTGACTGTTGTTAGGGGGAAGGGAGGAATACATAATATATAGATGTTTAGGGGGAAATGAGCCAGTCCAGTACATCGTCTTTTTGTCTCGTCTGCTGTAGTATTTTTTGTTGTTTGTTAGTTTTTTTGTTTTGTGAGATTCCAAAATCTGGAAAACAGAGAGAACCATCAAAATTCATCTACTCATGCGAATGAGACCCAAATAAAACCCTTCATTTACTAAGATAACCAAGGATACAAGGTCTATATTATATATTGAGGTGAAAGGGAAGGCAAAGTAAAAAAAAGAAATCATGTCAACTGCATGAGCCCTAGAGAAGAAATATTACCAAGAGTTCAATGTTTTTAAACGGCAGTTCATTGGTGTAGACACACTATTAATTAAATAGCCAACAGCAATACAAATTTTTGCACATACTTATTTAATTTATAGTGAAATGCCCAAATCTACCTTTATCCCTTATTCCCACTACAGAGGGGTTATTTTTTCCCTCTTGTCCTTTGTTTGAAAAGTATTTTAAAATATAAACGTTTGGTGTTTTCTGTTTTTGTTGTTGTTTTGTGAGAAATCACCGTATCGCTAATAGGAAACCATCAGGATGTTGCATTTTAATTCAGATAAATCTAAGCATGATTATGGGGTTTCCAGGGCTGCTGTTTATCTTAAATAATAAAATTGAGGATCATATATGAACAAATGTGTTTGTGGCATTTTCTGCAGATAATAATTTTCTTATACTCTTGCAACAGAATCAAAAAGTACCATTTTCAGTAAACTCCCTAAATTGTAGACTAAGTTTTCTTCAGAAAATTTGTAGTTGTAGGAACCAATGTTAAATCAAGCCCTTTTAAGTTTGGTTGGAATTTTAGATATATGTCTAAATCCCAGGTAATCTGAGGTTCATTAACAGTCCTTCTTACTTTTTTGCTTCTTTTACCTGTATGATCTCTATCCAAGGATGCTACTTAATACCAAATGGCTAAAGATATAATGTTTTCCTTAATGAAAATAGTTTTCCTGCCAATGTACCTAAATGCCTGCTGTGAAATAATTATGAAATGAATCCTTTTTAATATAAAGTCCACATCACAAAGAGTTTAATAGGTACAACAGAGATGTCAGAAAAAGGCATATAAAATTCACTTATAAAGTACCAAAAAGTTATACAAGGAAAGAGACAAAATAAAATAAATTCCCCTAATGTACCGCAAATACCAACCACCACACACTACCTACAAGCCATATGTTTTTTCCATCTGTTCTGTTATCGTCAACTAAATTTATAGTATTTGGACTATCAGAAGGATTGTCAAACTCGAGCTGGGCACGATTTTAAAACCTAGGTGTTACTGTTGGTTGCTTTTTCTTTTCTTTCCATTTTTTTTTTTTTAAAGAAGCTATCCACCTCTATGCCCAGCCACCATTTCTGGCTTCAGATAAGGATTCTTCCAACAATTCTAAGGAATATGAGTTAGTCCTCAGGAAGCTTAGATTAACCCTGGAGCCAAAGCCCACCTACAGCTTTCACTGTCCTTTAGAGGTGCTAAATCAAGAAACTGAACTTTCTGAAGGTAAGTATGAGTCTTGCAAGGATAGAAGTACAGTGTTGTAGTCACTGGTTGGTGGATTTCTAAGATAACCCCCAATTATCCAAGCCTTTGTATAAGTACCTCCCCATGAGTGGGAGAGGATCCAGTGACTTGCTTCTAGCCAATATAATATGGAAAAGATGATGGTCTAGTCACCTGCTTGGTTAGTCACATTATAGAAGACTATTTCAGTAGAGGGGAATGAAGGATTCTTCTGCTGGCTTTGAAGAAGGAAGCTGCCATGGGGACCAGTGGGGGGCGGCGGCAGCACATGGCCGGGAATCTCAAGGGCTTCTAGGAACTGAATTGCGCCCCCAGCCAGCAAGAAAACAGGGACCTCAGTCCTATAACTGCAAGGAACTGAATTCTGCCAATACCACGTGAGTGTGGAAGAGGACCCCAGGTCCCAGGAGGATTGTAGTCTGGAAGACAACTTGGTAGCAGGCCGGTGAGACCTGAACTGAGGACCCAAGTAAGCTGTACTCCTGACCCACAGAAATTGAGAGGTGAGAAACGTGTGCCATTTTAAATCATGAAGTCTGTGGTAATTTGTTGCATAGCAATAGAAAACTAATACAAGTGGTACATGTGAGAAGAAGCCCAACAACTTCTTAAATGTAAATGAAGCAAAGCCACACCTCTTCCATGTTCTACTGTCTCTCATGGGTGGGCCTTAAGAAAGCAATCTTAAAAATAAGAATAGATATTCTCATCTGAGTTTCCTTTTCCTCCAGGATTTGGCCTTTGATATCCAAAATATATAGTGTAGGCCTTTGAATTTTTTGAAATATCAGAGCGCAAATTTCTTTCTTATGTACATGGAATGAAGACTCTTGCTTCTTGCAAGACATGTTTAAGTAATTTTCCTATGACTACAACTTCAAATCAATCAAAACTTTGTTAAAAAGTTGTAAAATAAATCTTAAGATGGACCCACAGATGTTGCTGTGTGGTTGTTTGAAAGCCTTGACATGAGTGTCTTGAGAGCAAGGTGACAAATACCATGAAACAGATAGTATTTTGGCCAAGAATTCCAGGAAGACAAGGGCAGACACTTTTCCACTAACCTGGGACCGGAGATCAATATTGTGAAGTTATACCACCTAGGCACAGTCAGGGGTTACAAACAGAGGCATAATGGGAAGTGAGTGAATAAGAAAAAGTCCAAAATTGTCAAACCATGATGCGATCCAAAAACACTTATGGTCTTGGTAGACTAGATATGGTTTAGCAAACATTCACTCCCTGACCCTATAAAGGCAAATTATTTTTCCCTGCCCCATTGATGTTGGGTTAGGCCCTGTGACCTCTTTTGGCCAAGAGAATATGGGTGGAACTGACAGGATTCTGCTCTTTAAGAAGCATTACTCCCATCAGAACCTCCAGGCTACACCATGAGGAAATCTTGCCATAGGTAGCCACAACCCCTGGGTCCCCAAATTAGGTACATTGAGCAGAGCTACCCTAGCTGGCTTGCAGACCCAAGCTTAAAGCAGAGCCACACCAGCTGACCCATAAATATAAGAATAAATATTTACCTTTGTGGCCCACTGAGATTCTGTGGTTATTTGTCACACATTGTTACTTGTGATTGATAAAATACTTCATGCAGGTTTCTTTAGTAATCCCTGTTAAGTTAGGGAAATGTCCTGAATCCCCTCAAGCTAACATATGCTATAAGATCAAAGAACAAAAAATCATATAAATCTTACACTGGGCTCTACAGGAAAGTAGAAGGTGACTATCAAACCACTCAGAGGAGTTAAGCTAAAAAAAGACTTTACTCCTTAATAACCCAAGCCAGGGAATTTATAATAATAGAAATACCATTTGTCAACACATTCCTAAATTTTCATGTCATGAACTCAAAATGTTTGTGGAAAACATTTATAAAATAACCTATAATCTCAATCCCTAAGTATTTAACACAAGAACAAAAAGAAATTTTATGTTAAATTTCAAATGAAAGAAACAACTTGAAGGCACTACAAAAAGAAGATGTTGAAATTATGTATAAGTACAAAATGGAATATATTTTAAAGTAAAATGCTCTAAGGTGTATGCGTGTGTGTATATATATATACACAAATACATATATAACATATACACATACACACATACCCCATACACGTGCACACACATACTCAAGCTACTCTTAGTTGAGAGAAAGAGTCATAGCACTCCTACTTCAAAGTATGCCACTGACTAGGACGGTTTCCATATTCAGGTCCAAAAATATACCTTGACACCCTTCTGGACCAACATCATCATACAATTGCATGCATTTGAATGCATAAAAGACATTTCATCATGATAACATATCATAGTGAAAATGGATTGTTTTACAGACAGAATGGCAAGCAACTTCAGGACCTGAATTTTTAAAATACTTTAAAATTACTGAAAATAAGTAGGGTGTGCGTGTGTGTGTGTGTGTGTGTGTGTGATTCGTGCCTTTTGTTGTCCTGGTTGAAGAGAAAGAAGTGAGATGAGCTGTATGTAAGGTCAATGAGAATTCCATGGAGTTAGTATCTCCTGAAATTTTTCTTTTCGTCAACGATTTCAAAAAACATATTTTTACATGAAGTAGACATTTTTAAATGCTAAAATAATTATAGGCATTGAAAAACTGAAGAACTTACTTTCTCATCCTCTGGTAACTTTTTTTTTAGCTTTTTATTTTGCTCTGGCGATATCACTTGGCCAATTATACAATCACCTGTTTTGTTGTTGCTGCTTTTCCAATTAGAGAAATAAGTTTACAAAACAATCATGCACATCATACAGGATTTCCATACCTCACCCCACCACAAACACCTTACATTGTTGTGACACATTTGTCACAAATGATGAAGGAGCGTCCTCATAATGTTACTGCTATCTATAGTCCATAGCTTACATTTGGTGTATTTTCCCACAAACCATACATCATGAATTAGTATTGTATATTTGTTTTAGTCCCTGAGAGAACATTCTCATATTTGTATTGTTAACTACAGTCCATCATCCACCACGGGGTTCACTGTGTTAGAGTACAATCCATCCAAAGTGTACACTCAGTGGTTCTCAATTTGGGAGTAACTATAGGTAATCAGGGTCTTTCCCTGCACCTATAAGCTCCTCCTACTAACATCTGCAAAGTAAGTATCTATTTAAGGGATGGCCT
This sequence comes from Chaetophractus vellerosus, assembly GCA_004027955.1. NCBI lineage: Eukaryota > Metazoa > Chordata > Mammalia > Cingulata > Chlamyphoridae > Chaetophractus > Chaetophractus vellerosus. The sequence continues at coordinate 2,066 of PVKH010047010.1, read as the reverse complement.
AGGTAGATCCCAGTGCGCTAGTAGATTCATCTTCCTGAGGAATGTCAGATCAATAACTATTTCTATTTTCCCATTTGTTTACAGCATATAAGTCATGTTCCATGATGTACTCTTTTCATCAAATCCTGGCTTCAGAATATATATATATTATTTTAGCAAAAGTGATGGTGTCAAGCATAAAATATGTGCATGCAGTAAGCTTGTGTACTCTTACTCGTTTCCTTAAAGAAACAAATGATCTGGATATCCTCAATTGTTCTTTGATCCTTAAATGTGGGGAGAACAGGGGCACTCTAAAAGCCCCTGGCACTCAGTGGGGTAGAACTGCAGCACGGAAACCTTCCAAACTACACTGACGCCTAACTACACTGACGTCTGATGGTCGCAGTGGCATGGCTCCGCCTCTCTTCTTTCTGCCGCAGCGCGGCTCCACCCCTCCCTTTCCTGCCACAGTGCAACCCCGCCTCTCTCTTTCCTCATAACTTTATATGGGCATAAGAGCTGTTCCTACCAATCAGAAGCTGCCTAACCTTATTTGGGCATGATGCCTGCCTCCACCAATCGGAGGCTTCCCAGTCACACACCTGCCTCCACCAATCGGAGGTTTCCCAGTTGTGCTTCCCCATTCGTTGTCTGCCTCCACCAATCGGAGGCTGCCTCATTGCATTTTTTCCTTTCCCCTACCCCCGCCTAGTATAAGTAACAGTAGCCCAGCCTTGTCTCCAGAGTGTGGTTGATCTCCATATGCATTGCTCATTATCCGCCAGCCGCCCGGCCACCTTCCCCATCCCCACTTTCATCTGCGGTCCGCAGACGCAGACCCCGGATTCCTGGCCTGCCGCGCTCGGGGACGCCTGAGCCCGACGAGCCCCCGGATACCCGGCCCGACGCACCCAGGGACGCCTGGGCCCCAGCAAGCCAAAGACTCCCGCTTCCCCTCTCCTCCCCCGCTTCCCCCCTTGTCTCCCTTCGTCTCCTGACTGGCTGGGGAGAGCCACCTGGAGACCCCCGGAGGCAGCAGCCAAAACCCCCACGGCAAGAGGAGTCATCGTGCCGACAACACTTAAACTGTGAGATTTCTTTCAGTATAATTCTCTCAGAAGGGAACATTTCTTTGCCAAACTTCAGGGCACAGCAACCTAGTACACAGAAATGAATTCTATCTGTCGTTTTAAACTCATCACCATACTCGTTTTACACTGCATTTCTATAATAGAATGCCCCCAATTACCTTATCCTGTGAACATACAGGAGACAGAACGTGTGTGTGTATGTGCGTGTGTGTGTGTGTGCCTTGAAAAGAATTCTTAAATCTCCCTTATTGGTATAAAACCACTGATACGCATGGTTTGGTTAAATTACCCCTGCCAGGTTTATTATCTACTCTTTTTCCCTGCTGTTAGCATGTGTAATTGTATGGTTTTAAGAACTTGAATGACTCACCATAAAGCAAGCTGAAAAAATAAGGGACAGATGTGTTTCCATGTATTTTTTGAGGGTTGCTAGGATGGGAACCCTTTTAGCTTATTTTGGAATCTCATCTCAGAGGTAGCTTTTGCCTCCTTAGAGTACCTCTCCACCCCAATCCTCAACCCCTCAACCACCAGAAGGATGGAATGCACACACCATAAATGCCACCCACCAACTTGAATGAGGGTGCAAACAATAACACAATGGCCACCCATCAGCAAGAGAAATGATTATGGGCATCTCCTCCAATAAGGTTAAATGAAGGGGAACCTTCCTATGTATAAAAGGTAGAGCAAAGTGACTCCCTCTGCTCTTCAAGTGGTGATTAACAAGAGGCAGCCTAACAGATCATTTGTGGTAAGAGATCATAAACAGGACTATGACTGTTCATCAGATTTCAAAACCATGGTCTTGATCCTTTAACTGCATAGAAAAACCCACCCCATGGTTAACATAACCAGAAGCAGGCAGGAGCCAAAAGCTTTAATGAGGTCAAACTGACAGCAAGAGAGTTGAACTTTTACAGTTTCAGGGTCAAACAACTTGTTGACAGGGTCAGATTCCCTCTTTAGCAGAAGCCCAGTGAACTCAACTGG
>PVKH010047009.1:0-10341 GCA_004027955.1 Chaetophractus vellerosus | reverse complement strand
ACCGCCCCCCCCCCACTTCTGCACACCTATACCTTAAGCAGATCCCAGCTTTTCAGGGGGGCAGGGGCAGAAGCTTACAGTCAGACAAAACTTAGATTTGATTACTACATTGGTTTGGACATTTCAGTCACTTGAAAGGAGACTTCAAAGGGCCCAGGGTCACCATGGGAGCTGTGATGTTCCCCCGGGATGGGAAAGGCTGATTCCAGAGGGCCTTCCCCCACCTGGACCCCACGCCCCAAAGGGGACACCCCAGCTCTCCAAACTGCCAGAGCCCATCCTCCCCCACCCCAAGCAGCTATGCTACTAAAAGATAACTTGTGTTGATATATGCAAGATGCTTTAATAGGTCCTTGATATACATTATCTTACTTTGTCCTTATAACGTACCTGTGAGGTTTTATTAGCGTCCTTGTTTTGCAGAGGCTCGGAGAAGCTCAAGAACTTGCCCGGCCGTTAAGTAGCAGGGGTAGAGCTCGAATCTAGCTCGGTCCAGCCAAAGCCCATGTCTAGGACACGGCTCTCCACAACCTCCCAGCTCTTCTCAGGCACCTGGGAAAGACACCCTCCTGCTGGCACCTTGGTGGGTTAGCTGTGTCTCCACTGCTCCCATTTGGAACTCGGAGTGTGTTTTTGCATGAAAACAACATGACGAAGGTATGCTGAGATTCCACCGTGGTTACTTGTTGGCTGAGTCGGCCTTTGTGACCTGCTCTGGACTTCTAACCACGCTGGGTCATGTGATTTCCCTGGAAGAAAACACATCTTGGGTCCTACATCACCAAATTCCAAACACACTGCTAGAACACAGCTAATTTGTGAGTTGGGGAATGTTTCCCCGGGCACTATTTTACTCACGACTAGGAAACTAAGCTGGACTCTTTAATTCGACTATTTGGATTGGTTAGTTCAAAATAACGTAAGAGCAGTGGGGCATGCTGCAGTTTGCCCTCTTTGCAAGGGCATCATCTATTGAATTATTCAATCTCTCACGAGTTTGTGAATACGGTCTGATGAAAAAAGTATATGAGGTGGTGAGAAAAGACTGGGCTAGGCATTAGGTGATGTGGATCTAGCCCTGTCCTTGCCCTTAACTAGTTGTGTGACCTTCAGTGAGTCACTTTTCCCTACAGGCATCTGCTTTTCAATCTGTAAAATAAAGGGTGACACGTGAGAATCCCCCCAGTTCCCCTCCTGTTCTCAGTTTCTGTGAAATACAATCAGCTCCAGGTTCAGAATGGCAAATGTGGAGCCTGCTCAGAAATCCTCTCTCTTTCTCTTACTGCCCTTTGTCATTGTTTCCCCTCTCTCAGGAGTGGCATTCTCCTTGAGCTTTAGCGGAAGAGCAAAAGAGAAAGTCGGGTTCTCTTGCATTAATTGGAGCATTTAGTGATGGATAAGCAAAAAGATGCGTGACCGGCCTTTTTCTTCTGTTGGATGCTGCTAATTGATCACCAGACTGTGGCAGCCAAGTGACAATCTGCCTTGAGAGCTTAGAGGGGAAGCCATGGGCACATGTCTCTCATTTCCCCTGAAAGCTGGGGGAATGTTCAGCTTGGCACTGCCAACTGTGTAATGCGGGGTCACCTCTAAAAGAAGGCTTTTCCTTGGACGTCTTTCAGCCTGCAGTATTCCTCTTGGCACCCCTGCCCCCTTGGAACAAAGCCTAAAGCAAATGCTGGATGCTTCTCAGAAGGCCAGCATTTAAAAACAGCGGAAAGGTCCTGGTATGTCTTCAGTGGCTTTTAAAATTTATTTTTAATTTTTATTTTTACAAACACATACTCCCCTTTCCCCTCTTCTCCCTTCCCCCCATCCTTCCCACAGTAACCTCTAGTCTGCCTTCTAGCTCTGCGAATTTGCTGTTCCTAGTCATCTCTTATAAGTGATAACATACAATTTTTGTCCGCATGTGTCTTGTTTGTTTCACTGAGCATGATGATTTCAAGGTAATTCCATGTTGCAACAAGTCTTAGAACTTCATTCTTTCTAATGGTTGAAAAATATTCTCTTGTGTGCATGTACCACATTTTGTTTGTCCATTCATTTGTTGATGGACACTTGGGTTGTTTCCAGCTTTGGGCCATTGGGAATAATGTTGCTGTAAACCTTGGTGTACAAGTATCTGCTTCAGTCCTAGTTTTCACTCTCTTTGGGTATGCACCTAGAAGTGGGATTGCCAGATCAAGTGGTAATTCTATATTTAAATTTTTGAGAAACCACCATCTTGATTTCCACAGTTTTCCCACCATTTTATATTCCCACCAACAATGAATGAGTCTTCCTATTTTTCCAAATCCTCTCCAACACTTGTAATTTTCCATTTTTTAATAGTAGCCTTTCTAGTGGGTGTGAAATGGTATCCCATTGTGGGCTTGATTTGCACTTTCCTACTGGCTAATGATGTTGAGCATTTTTTCATGTGTTTTTTGGCTATTTGGATATCTTCTTTGGAGATATGTCTGTTCAAGTGCTTTGCCTGCTTTTTAATTGGGATGTTGTTGAGTTGTAGGAGTCCTTTATATATTCTGGATATTAAATCCTTTCTGTTATATGGTTTGAAATTATTTTCTCCCATTCTGTAGGTTGTATTTTCACTTCCTTGGTAATTTCCTTCAATGCACAAAAGTTTTTAATTTTGATGACATCAAAGTTATCTATTATTTGTTTTTTTTAAGATTAATTTAATTTATTTATTTCTCCCTACCTCCTCACTGTTTGCAGTTGCTGTGTTCGTTGTGTGCTTGTCTTCCTTTTAGGAGGCACTGAGAATCGAACCCAGGGCCTCCCATGTGGGAGGGAGGTGCCTAATAGCTTGAAACACCTCTACTCCTTGCTTTGTTGTATCTCTCATGTTTTCCTCTTTGTGTCTCTTGTCACATCATCTTGTTGCACCAGCTTTCCATGCCAGCTTGTTGCACCAGCTTGCTGTCTTGCTCGTCTTCTTTAGGAGGCACCAGGAACCAAACCCAAGACCTCCCACGTGGTAGGTGGGAGCTCAGTCTCTTGAGCCACATCCGTTTCCCCTATTGTTTCTTTTGTTGCCTGTGCTCTTGGTGTCACATCTCAGAATCATTGCCAAATCTCAGGTCATAAACATAAAGTGAGAAGATCAGGCCAAAGGAAAATAAAATAGGAATAGAAAATCAAGATCAGGTCAAAGAAAAACACAAATGTGTAGGCTATGAAGCCCAAGAGTTGTTATAGATGAAATTCACATTTAGCTAGCTAAAATTTTCCTGGTGTCAAAGTAAAATGAGCTACCCAGTTAGTTGGATAATTGTTAGTATTTGGGATAAGGCAAAGGCTCAAGTTACTCAGAGGAGTATTCTTTTGTCTATTCATTTAATAAATGTCTATAAAACACTCGCCATGTTCCACGCACACTGCTAATTAATTAAAGAGGAAAAGGCTGCCCTCAGCCCTGCTCCGCGCCTCCTCAGCCTCCCAGGGTGGCTGGGTGAAGGAAAGACATCTGTGCTCCTGCTATGCTGGACACTGTGCAAGTTACTTCTCACTTAACTCTCCTATTATAAACACTCAAATCAAGTAGACATTAAATCTCCTTTTTACAGATGAAAAGCCAGACTCTCAAAGTCTGTTTCCATAGCTGGCAAATATTGATGTTGGTATTCAAATCACAGGCCATTGATCAAATGCTCTTTTTTTTTTTTTTTAATAAATCAAAGTCTCTTTTTATTTGGTGCTAGCCTGTCAGTGGTCTCTCCAGCATCCATTATTCACCCTCCCCTTTGCTCTCCTAAATAACTTTGTTTAGTTATTTACTACTCCTCAGTATAGCTCATGTGGCTCAAGTGCTGCTGACCCCATCTCCAACTCTTGGAGTAGGATGGAAAGATTGATTAATCTAAGCCCATCATGGTAATACCTTGTGTTTGCCAGTGATTGATTTAAGAAACTGGTCCTAAACATATCAGTATGTGACATTCTCTTGGTGACTGTCTTAGGTCTAGGATGACATAAGTGGGACCAATAAGGTTGAAGGAAAGATCAGCTATTCCATGTTTGGAAGATTTTTCTCTCCTTCTTGCTGGAACTAGGAAGAATGTTGGTGCTGGCCACCTTTTTGTGACTATTGGGGAAGATGACCTTTGGACAAACCTGACTTATGGAGGAAAGTATTGATATGAGAGAAACAAAGCCAGAGCTCTGATCAAACCATACCTATAGCCCACCCTACTTTGGACTCTGAAATATGAGTACCTTTTCTCATTGTTTAATCCTGTTGGATTTGGGTTTCTGTCACTTGCAGCTAATTGATTTTATACTTGTTATTGGGCTTTTCTTTCCTTTTTGTGGGGGTGGAGGAGAGGAGGTTCCCATCATCACTACAAGGCCCAGGTCTTCCCTCTTGCCCGATCTCGTGCCCCTCCCCCACCCTCCTGTAGACACAGAAAACCCGACTTAAGGTAACTTAAACAGTAAGAGCTTTTATTATTCCACATAATAAAAAGTCTGGAGGAAAACAGTTCTAGATTTTTCACATTTTCACTGGGGGCCAGAACGAGGTGAGTTGAGTGAGGCACTAACCTCAGGTATGAAATGTCAGATGGTGCCGAAAGACTCGGTAATCAACATAAATAATATTTTCTAAAATGAAAAGTAATGCAAAACAAGCCATGGTGAACAAAATAACAAAATGTTAAATAAAGACAGGATCAATAAGAGTGTCGTGCTGAGCAATATTGGAGCCATGGGCAAAAGAAAAAAATCAGGGATACCGACCCTGTCTTCACTGTGGATTTTTTTGCATTAATTTTCATCTTTTAAAAACATCGCACCAAATGGGATTCATTTTGATTACTGAGATTTCTGGAACTGTCTTAAGTTTTGTACCCCAGGCAAGCATGCCACTTACCTCTCCCTGGTCCCAGCCTTGTTTTCCCTTGTCTATTTTTGGAATGTTGTTTTTAAACCTGGACGCTTCCCTTCATGGTTGTAAGGTGACTGCCTCAATTCCAGGCATGGTAACGTCATGCAGAAACAAAGGGCTGTCATATGCATCTTTTTTTGTTCACAAGGAAATGTTTCTCAGAAGGCCCCCAGCTGACTGTCTTCCTTGGGCAGAATTGCATCATATGCCCATGTCAACCATTCACTGATGGGGAAGGGAATTGCTTGGCTTAGAGCATCAAGGGCTGTGGCTGGGGGGATGTGGCACCTTCCCTGAGCACGTGGATATGTGGAGGGTGGATGCTAATCAAGCTCAGGGCTGGACTCTAAAGATTACAGTCTATATAATTGAAAAGCAAGCCACACAGATCTTTGGCTTTTTTTTTTTTTAAGATTTATTTTATTTTATTTATTTCTCCCCTGCCCCCATTGTTTGCACTCGTTGTCTGCTCTCTGTGTCCATTCACTGTGTGCTCTCTGTGTCTGCTTGTCTTCTTTTAGGAGGCACCAGGAACTGAACCCAGGACCTCCCATGTGGGAGAGAGGCACCCAATTGCTTGAGTCACTTCAGCTCCCGGCTTTGTTGTATCTCTCATTGTCTTTCCTCTTTGTGTCTCCTTGTTGAATCATCTTGTTGCTCAGCTCAACACCACTGCCTGTTGCGCCAGCTTGGTCTTGTTTGTCTTCTCTAGGAGACACCAGGAGATCCGAATCCGGGACCTCCCATGGGATAGGTGGGAGCTCAATCACTTGAGCGACATCTGCTTCCCAGATCTTTGGTCTTAAAACTCAGGAGAGCTGGCCCCTTTGTGGAGGGGACAATGATTGAAAGGGGGCACAATGGCTTCAGGGAGGCCAGTGACATTCTATTTCCTAATTGGATTTTGGCTACTTGGGTGCGTTTACCATACGCTGTAAGCTTAGGATTTATTCACTTTTCTGCATGCATCGTGTACCCTTGCTACTCAAAATGTGGTCCACGGCCCGGCAGAATCAACGTCACCCATTAGAAAAGCAGAATCTCAGCCCATGGAGATGCGTTGGGAGACGTTGCACATGGCCAAATGGTTTACCCATATGAATGAGGAGAAAGCACTCAAGTCCAACCAGTTTCAGAAATGCTGCTTGGTAAGGAAGTATCTGTTCTGCAAGGGTATGTGCTTTGCCATAGGAAACATAAACTGGGATTCTAAATGAGAGCTGGAAAATGTGCTTATTAAAATTTCTTCACTTAAGCAGCTCTGACAATTCTAAAACTAATTGAGTTGGTTTTCTATCAACATAATTTTAGAAGTTTACTCTTTGCACTTAGTTCCATGAAGGATATTAACCAGACTGTCTCAGTTTTGCTTACAGGGATAAGATAATGTCTCAAAGCAAAACCAGACAGAATGGTGTAAACCTGTAACTTTTCTCAGAGACGAAAAACTTGATAACCTTGAGTGGTTGGCTGAGAAAGGAGCCATGAAGGCCTTGCACCTGCATAACTATATCTAAACTGTGGTTTATTAGCCACTGAAACCCTTATATTGGAAAGAGCCAAACTTGCAGTAACATGAATTCCAAAAACATAGGCAATTTTTTTAAGATTTATTTTTTTATTCCCTCCCCCCTTGCTGCTTTTGCACTCGCTGTCTGCTCTGTGTCCATTTGGCATGTGCTTTCTGTGCCTGCTTTTCTCTTTAGGAGGCACTGGGAACTGATCTCAGGACCTCCGGTGTGGGAGAGAGGCACTCAATTGTCCGAGCCACCTCATCTCCCCGGTCTGCTGTGTCTCTCACTGTCTCTCCTCTGCGTCTTGCTTTGTTGCACCATCTTGCTGCGCCAGCTCTCCGTGGCAAGGGCTGTCAGCTCTCTCCAGTGTGGGCCAGCTTGCCGTCACCAGGAAGCCCTGGGAAATGAACCTGGGGCCTCCCATATGGTAGACGGGAGCCCAGTCGCTTGAGCCACATCCGCTTCCCAACATAGGCATTTTAAGAACTGTACACTCTAATCCCTTTGCTTTGATTTAAGATACAAATTCTCCTTATGATTCCTGCCTACAAATCAAGCTTTCTCAAACCCCCATTGGCCCTAGCAACAGCAGAAGCAAATAGCTCAGAGAGCGGGCAGGCAGGAGCAGGGGAAGAGGCTTCTATTAATGTGGCACAGGCACACCATCCTTTTAGAGTCTCAGGTCAGCGGCAAGTGTCAGAAGTAGGAGCTAGAGGTTCAAGGTGGCTGTGGCTTCTGCACCAGGGGCCTGGCCTAGAGCCCGGGAATAACCCACATCCACATCAGGGAGTGATGGCGCTCCTACAGCAAGTTGGTAGGAGATCTGCGCAGTTGCCCAGGTCCCCACACTCAGAAAGGCCTGATGCTCGATTTAATGCTCTGCCATAGCTGTCTCGACATTCTTCATAATTTTGAACCAGGAGCCCAGCATTTGCATTTGTACTGGGCCCCCATAGATTATGTTGCCATCCTGAATATAGGAATTCCCTCAAGGGGAGACGTTTTATGCTTTTTCCCTATCCCGAGGTCCATGGGGCCCCATGACGAATTGGAGCTGGTCTGCCCTGTGTCTTCCTCCTCCCTCATCCCAAATTGCCTTTTCTTCTCCAGCTCACTGTGTCATGCCTCCTCTGTGCCTTGTTTTCAATTCTTTTCTCTCCATCCTTATGTATTAGTTTCCTATTGCTACAATAACAAATTATCACAAACCTGGCAGCTTAACCAACACAAATTTATCATCTTACAGTTCTGGAGGTCAGAAGTCCTACAGGGGTCTCAGCTGGCAAAAGTCAAGCTATGGGCAGTTTCCTTGCCTTTTCCAGCTGCTAGAGGCCACCCACATTCCTTGGCTCACTGCCCCTTACTCCACCTTCAGAGGCAGCCATGGCTGGTTGAGTTCTTACATCACATCTCTCTGCCCTCCTCCTCTGCTTCCCTCTTCCACTTGCAAGGACCCTTGTGATCACATTGGGCCCACCTGTATGATTGCCCTATTTTAAGGTCAGCTGATGAGCAAATTTAATTCTATCTGTGTGATAGTCAAGTGCATGTTTCAACTTGGCTAGGTTATGGTCCAGTTGTTTGGTCAAGCAAGCACTGGCCTGATTGCTACTGTGAGGTATTTCCTGGATTTAAATCAACAGTCTGTTGATTGCATCTACGGCTGATTACATCTACAAGCAACAAAGGAGATTGCCTGAAGCAATGAGAGGAGTCTCATCCAATTGACTAAAGGCCTTCAAGGGAGAACTGAGGATTTCAGCAGCCAGAAAGAATTTCTATCTCTACTTCAGCCAGCCAGCTTCTCCTGAGGAATTAACGGAAACCTTCATCAGAGTTACCAATTTGCAGCCTGCCCTAGGGAATTTGACTTGCCAATACCCATGGTTGCGTAAGCCAGTTCCTATAATAAATCTCTTAATACTTACATACACACACGGTCACAAATACACACACACATATATCGTCTGTGGAAATATGCGAATACAATCTGCGATCTTAATTCCCCTTTGCCATGTAACCTAACATATAGGCTCCGAGGGATTAGGACATAGACTTCTTTGGGGAGCCATTATTTCATCTGCTTCCTTCCTTCCCTAATCTCCACTCCCAGCTCATCTTGTCCTTTGGCTGGCTTTCTGCCCAGAGCTATTCTTAGCTCCTTTATACTAACCATAATGGGTAACTAGGACCTTCAAGTGACAGCGACACAAGACAGCCACCACTGTCTCAGACAATTTATGAAAACTGAATATACAGCCCTAAAATAGAATGTGGACCTAAATCCCCAGAAGCACTCCCCTTCGTAAGATTAAAATTAATATGAATGGAGTTGATAGTTCTAATGGAGTGGAGGACCCAAGAGCCATACAGTGCTAGCAAAATGGCAGAATTCATACAGCATCAAAGTTGTCCTGCAAGAGCTTTGGTGCCTAATGATGTCTAAAGAAAAGGTGAAACTCCCTCAGTCGCCTGAAGGACAGTACTATAGCAATTAATCAAAAAGAAAAATCACAGGCTCCCCCCCGCCATTCGATTTAAGCAGTCTTCATTTTCCACAGAAGTAAATTTGCTAGATAGGTCTTGTAGATCTCAAAGTACTGGAAAGGACATTCCCGTTCAAAGGCATTTTATCTTAAGATACAGTAAATGATACTAACTTTTTGTCCATTTGAAATATGTAAGTTGTGCTAAAAAGAGAGAGAGAGAGAAACTGATGCAAAAGGTGGGAGAGAGGGAAGCAGATGAGGCTCAAATGATTGGGCTCCTGTCTACCATATGGGAGGCCCAGGGTTTGATTCCCAGGGCCTCCTGGTGAAAAGCAAGCTAGCCCACACAGTAAGCTAGCCTGGGCAGAGAGCTGGCACAGCAAGAGGATGCAACAAAAAGAGACACAGAAGAGAGACAATGAGAGATGCATCACACTGGGGAGCTGCGGTGGCACAAGAGATTGAGCAGCCTCTCTCCACTCTGGAAAGTACCAGGATCAGTTCCTGGTGCCTCCTAAGGAGAAGACAAGCAGACACAGAAGAACACACAGGGAGCAGACAGAGAGTGCAAAGCAAAGGGGGGGAGGGGGAATAAATAAATAAATATTTTTAAAAAAACAGGTGGGAGAGAAAAGCAGGGAGGGAAAGAATTCAATGGGGAAAGAATTCAATGTTTTTGGTGGCCTCTCGATTTATGATTTTACATTCTGAAACTCGCTTCACCTCTTCTACCTCTGTTTAGCACTACTTTTCTCTACGTACTTGAAGATCCAATAAGACCTTAAAGCTTGAAGAAAATTACTTATAAGAATATGGTAAGAATGACGTGGATCTCGTGCAGGTACAACAGTAGAATACTTAGGAAAAAGCCTTTTAGAAGGAAAGTAGAAGAGAGATTCGTGAATTACTGCGTGCACCTTTCACTTCCAAATGTGAACTCTATGCTCTGGGCGGTACTGAGTGCTGGAGACCTTTCAAAGCCTTCACTGTGCTCCTCTCTGAGGTCAGGATCGCTCTTCTTTTGGGGGGATGAGGGGATCTGGGGGAAGTGTGGGTTTGCCCCTCTGCATTCCTTACACTGCATCTCTCCCCAGCTGGGTTTCAGCATTGCAAACCAGAACTCATGGGCAGACTGCTGAAAGAGGATTCTGGCGTGGAAAGCATTGCCAGCTGGTCTGGTACCCACATCTTTTCAGTAAATTTCTCTTGAGCATATGTACACATACAAATACGCCTTCTGTTGAAGACAATGAAATAGTCTTTCACCATGGAGGCTGGTGAAAATTTGCTCAACCATGAAATTGAAGCCAGGCTTTCAGGTCTGGGGCGGTTTTTCCTGGAGTACAGACAGCATTACCGGCATCACTGAGCAGAGCAGGACACAATGATCAGCAGGTCCCAGTGGACCCAGTAAGCATAAGAAAACCCAGGGATGTTCTGACGT
>PVKH010047008.1:0-10341 GCA_004027955.1 Chaetophractus vellerosus | reverse complement strand
CATTTATTAATGACATGAAATATTTGATTTCAAATTAATTCAAAAGGTTAGGTCATATGAAAATATTTCTGGATCCTTTTACTTATTATTTTTCACTAACTATGAATGATAGAAACCCACTATTTGATGACAAAAGCTAAAACTTTGAGGTGTAACATTCTCAAACATTGTCTGTGAAATCCCTATAATTAGCATGACCCCTGGAGAATGTCTTGGGATATTTGATGAAACAGGGCATGAACTCTGTCCTGCCATCCAGGGGGGCTGTAATATGACCCAGAATGACGCCTGGGAATTTTAAACTACCAGATAGTTCTTATCTAAGAAACTCAGGGAGAAAGGCATTTGTCCACTCTAATGACTTCTGTTAGCAGATTTATGCCACTTGGATCAATATACTTCCACCTTCCCATCCCCAAGCTCTACATCATAGGTTAAAAAAACAAAAACAAAAACAAAAAACAGAAGACGTGCCATGATTCCAGTTTTTGTAACTAAGAAAAAAAACACCATGATATGGAAATAACTCTAGAAAACCACTCTAGTTCATATTCTTTTTTACCATAGTCTTAAATATAAAGATACAAAGAAGCAAACACCGAAGAACTACTGACTTCCTTCTCAGGACTAATCTAATTTTTTAAGAGAACAAGTAGAATTAAATTGCAATGAGAGACCAAAAGAATGAGATACTTTACTAAAAACATTTCAGCCAGAAGCCATTATTTCTTCATAAATAGCTCTTCTAAATGGTTATTGCTTTAGTAATTATATTGCCATTCTCCTTTCTCTTAAATCACTCCTGACTAAAAATCAATGGAAAGAATAAACTCTCTTTTATAATGATAAAAATACTGCTGGAGAAAGCAGAAGTTTTAAAAAGGTGTGCTATAGTCTAAAAAGGAGTGAAAAATCGCCTATTGTAACTAAGGGTTGCTCCTTGATTAAAAATATCTCTAAAACAAATAACCTACATGCGTATGTGTGTGCGTAACTAATGCAATTAATCTTCATGCTAGATTAACTTGATAAAATATTGACCTAATTTGGGATTAAAAGATTATGAGTAACATTTTGCGCTGAAGGCTGCAACATGCCTCATGTCAACACGGTAATGACAGAGCTAACCTCCCAAGCAAGCCCTCGTCAGTCAGGGCATTTCTGATGCTGCTTCTAGAGCAGGGTTTCCATGACCTACAATGTCTGTTGCCCAGAGGCTCAATGATGCAGTTTTCTCGCCAGCTAAGCTGTCTCTGTGGTTCAGAACCATGTAAAGGGAAAACATATTTAAAAGACATTTTAGAAATATCTGGCTTCTGCTTGTCAAATAAATGTTTTAATTTACTATTAAAACGAATTGTCTGGATATACTTCAAACATTTTTATTACAAGTACAAAAATATGACATTTATAAACATTGTATAATTGCTAGCAAGTGTCAGGCATTTTGTTTTTAAATATAAAGCTTGAAGCTAGAAGGAAATTTCCCTGATATTTTCATTCTCTTTCTGTGATTTTGGTTATAGATGTCTGAAAGTTATAGATGTCTGAAATAAGGAATTTTTTCTGACTGGTTAATGTGGATGGAAATAATGGTGTCTCCTTTTCCTCATTGGGCTAACTACATAAAATTCCATTCTGTGGTTAACCTTCAATTATCCTTGGCAATTGCAGATCGGACTGCAGGGAAAAATGAAATGCATAGATGATTAAAAAGTAATTTTGGGGGGCTGGCTGTAGCCCAGTAGGTAGGGCGCCGGTTTACCTCATGGGAGGCCCCAGGTTCAGTCCCCGGGGCCTCCTTGAATGGGCAGACCACCTTGAGAGGGCATGCCGCCGTGGGCGGGGCACGCCGCCGCGAGCAAGGGTGAGCCCCCGCTAGTAGGTGGGCCTCCGTGCTGGTGAGCTGACTCGGCGGGTCGCCCCAGCAGGGGGAGATGAGCAGACACAGAGGAACGCAGAGAAAAATGAACACAGCAAGACCAAGCAGAAGGGGGGGGATGTATAATAAATTTAAAAAAATAAATAAATCTTTAAAAAAAAAGTAATTTTTGAAAATAAAAAAGCAATTGTGAGAGAGAAAGAAAAGCAGTACTAGCATAGCCATTAGTTTTTGAATAGGATAGAAGAAAAATGGGCTAATGAGACTTGAGTTCTCTGTGTTGACCATATCTTCCTTGAATAGAGTTCCTAATTATCTGGATCCTGGTTTTCCTTATCAGAAGTACATCAAACATTTACATGGAAGAGAGGGAGGAAAGGCCTCATTCCATCAGCTTACAAATTAGTAAAACTCTATTTATGCAAGAGTGTTAGAGAAGGGTATCTCAAGCGGGGCCAACCTTATATGCAGGCAGAGTAATGATGTTGATAGTGGGCTTTGAAGGTTTATAGGTCAAGGTTTCATGACATCAAACATAAACCAATCCCTAATCTTTCTACCATTAGAGTTTCCTTCTTTTGGGTATTGAAGGCTTTTGGATGTCAAGAGCTATCTTTTAGAAAGTGGATATATTTAACTTTTGTAATGGCTGGGACCATGTTTGCTTTGCTCTATGGCTATATTCACAGTATCTAGTTCAGGGCCTGACAATTATTTGGGTTATAAAAAAGGTTTCTTGAATCAAGAAAATATATAATTTGATTATTCATATCCATCTTTATTCTAGAAACATTTATTGAGATCTTTTAACGTTAACGTGCCGCATTCACTGCTAGGGATCCTGGTTACAAGAAGAAAAACATGCCGATAGAAGGCCTAGCAGAGATCAGCTCTTCATTATAAAGATTAACAAGTGTTAGAGAAGTTTTAATAACATCTTTTGGAGGTGCTTTTCTTTAAGTTAATTCACAAAATTTTGTTTAAAAATTAAAGGAGGATTAGCTATACATATGTAATTCAAAGATTACCATCATTTTTACCCTGTTAATTTGGTTCTGGACCTGCTGAAAGCTAAGAGTGTTGGAGACTTTTTAGATGCAAAAACATCTGAAGTATGAACTGTCATATGTCACACTCAATGGATTGGGATAATGGAACTCTGAAAAAAAAATAACACTTTCTTCTGCTATTTTTTTCTATTCATTCACCTAAAATGACTTCTAGAAGTTCTGGGGAACCCAGAAATGACACTCTACCACATCTAAAGTTAAACTTTGAAGGGTACAAAATATCCTAGTGTTTCTTAGAAAATTAGTAGACTAAGGGATTGTACCCTCTCTGTAGAGTTTCATGTTCTTCTTGTTTTCTCTTTATACTTATTTTTCTGATTGTCCCCCTTTTATTTGATTGGACATTGAGCATAAGGCATTGGAAAGAATAAAGATTTTTTTTAAATCAAGAGAGTTACAGTCCTTCCCATTCATTAGGCAGTGCTGCCTCTTATCAAATAAAAACTGATCAATTTCCACAACTATGTGTTGTAAAGGGAGAGTAAATTTTCACACAGAGATAGTTGCTAACAAGAACATATGAAAATAAAGCTGAAAAAGATGACCTTTTTCATACATCTATACAATTGACCTAAGGTATGCATTCACTTTTTATTTCTTTATTATAATTAACTTTTAAAATAAATATTTTGATTTGTTCTATCTTAATTATCTTTAATTTAAAGTGGTACCATGACAAAATGACATAGTAAAACTAACCTTCACTTTGGGCCTACATACACTGTGACTGTGCTTTTGGCATGGTCTGGCTTCTGAGGAAGAAGAAAGACAGGATACCTGTTCTTAAAGTTCCTTACAAAATTGTGTAATCCTAGGAAATTCATGTCTGTTCTTACTGACTAAATTTTCTTGTCTGCAAAATAAACAAAATGATAGCTATTATAATTAGCTTTGGGCAGTGACTAGTAAAATGTCTTTTATGGTGCTTGAGATATGGTAAACACTTTATTATGGAATTGTTCCATAATAATTGTTTATTTATTTATATTTTTTACATATCCCCCCCTTTTTGCTTGTTCTTGCTGTGTGCATTTTTGCATTCTTCTGTGTCCGCTTGTCTCCCCCCTGCTGTGGCAATGCATCGAGTCAGCTCACTGCGCGGTGGCCTGCCTGCTTGCAGTGGCTTGCCCTGCCCGTGGTGGCTTGCCATCTCAAGGCGGTCTGCCCGCTCGAGGAGGCCCGGGGAACTGAACCCGGGGCCTCTTATGTGCCCTACCAATTGGGCTACAGCCGGCCCCTGTTTATTAATTTAAAAGTCTTCCCTTTTATAAACAATATGTGGTACATACACAATTGAATATTATTCAGCCATAAAATGGATAAAGTTCTGGGTATCCTGCAACATGGAAGAACCTTGAAAATATGCTCAGTGAAATAAGCAAGGCACATAAGGACAAATTATTGCATGTTATCACTTATGAGATGACTAGAAATAGGAAATTCGCAGAAATAGAAAGCAGATTAAAGGTTTCTATGGGACGGGGGAGTGGGGAAGGAGGATTGTTTGCTTATGAAGTAAAAAAAAATTCCTCCTTTTTCTCTCACATCCATTTTGATTATTTATAATCAGGGATATCTATTTATTTGTATAATAATGAACATGTAGCTGAACATACACACATACATACATATATACATACAAATGCATAAAGTACTATTTATTACTTTAATCATTAAAGATGATTATAGCATTTGAATGTTAGCCTTGAATGGCTTACACAGAGGCCGTTACCTTAAAAAATGTACTTTAAATATATTTATTACCAGGGGTTCTGATTAACTATGTATAGAGGGTTGAAGAGACTACTCTTTCAGCAATTTCTTGGTTGCTTTTCTTTTGCAACATTGCTCATTTCCTCTCCTTGTTCTGCAGTGTTTTCATGCATGAGTAACTCAAAGCTTTTTGGAGTCTACATGGCTCTGCCAGTTTATCTCTGCAAGTATTTAGCACACTGAACCGGTCTGCATTGTTTTGGACATGCAGAAACTTAGAATGAATAGAAAAAATAACATAAGAAATTGTTATTTTGTCAAAGATTCTATTCACCCAGTCCATTGAATTTGACATATATGGCAGCTTGTACTTCAGATGTTTTTATAGATAAAATGCTCTTAGGTACTCTTGACTTCCAACAGGTCAAAAAAATAAATTACTGGTTTAAAGAGATGGTAATCTTTCTAACAATGTGTGTAATTGTGACCACAAAATGGCTAATGCTTATAGTAAAAAAAAAGAAGAGTAGAAAAGTACAAGTTACTATTGCTTACCATAGAAGACTAGAAAAGTTTTGCTTTCCTGATGTACTTGTTTTATACATATTCTATTTATATTATTCACTTTTGCAGACTTTATTATTTCCTAATGACATTTGTACTAGCTACATTCAATAAAAAGCAAGAACTGTCCCCAATGTAACTCTGTTGACTTTTTCTGTCCACATCTTAATTTTTTGACAATTTGTGATTCTAGATTTGTTCTTTCTTAAAAATGTCTTTTCCTTGAGCATCCTTGTATGTTATTATTCCAAATCTCATATTTTGGAGACATTTTCTATTTTTTTTCCCTTCCTGGATCCTTTTTCTTTCTGTATTCTTCAATAAGTTCTGTTTTATTTAGCTCTGCTTGTGTCTCTCCCTTGATGAGCTTATTCTCTTGCATCAAAACCAATATTCAACCATATCATCTTACCTAAAAGGTAGATATCACCTGGACTGAAAGAATTTTTGTTCATCTCCGTGGGTTGAAGTCAATTATAAGGAATGTATAGAAGAAAATGACTGCAGGCACATGTAATTATTTCTTTTATGAAAATATAAATTGAGAATATCTTCAAAACAAAGGTGATTACATTTTGGAATGTTTGATAATACATAACTAAAGACAAATCATCAACATGAAGTATTAACAACATGTGCGTGTGAATCAGAAAAGGATGAATATAGGGAAAGAATGTTTTATTTGGCTTTTTTTCCTCAATCCCTACCACTGTGCCTGTCCTACAGTGGGTGGTGAGTAAAGGCCTAATAGATTGGACATGTTAAAATGAAAGGCTTGTTGAACTTTTTCTAGTACTTGCCAGATACAATTTTAGACATCTTTATGTGACTCTTTTTGAAGTAGTCCACATTGAATGGACAAATAAAACTTGATTTTAACAATATTTAGACTTCCAATCCATGAACATGGAATGTTCTTCCATTTATTTGGGTGTCCTTTGATTTCTTTTAGCTATGTTTTGTAGTGTTCTGTGTATAAATCCTTTATATACTTGGTAAGATTTTTTCCTAGATATTTGATTCTTTTAGTTGCTATTGTAAATGGAATTTTTTCCTTGATTTCTTCTTCTGATTTTTCATTGCTGATTTTTGGGTGTTGATATTGTACCATTCCACTTTGCTGAATTTATTTATTAGCTGTAGGAGCTTTGTTGTATATTATTCTATGTTTTCTGTATATAGGATCATGTTATCTTTATTTATTTATTTATTTATTTTTGTTACATATCACTCCCTTTCTGCTTGTTCTTGCTGTGTTCATTTTTGCGTTCTTCTGTTCTGCTTTGTCTCCCCCCATTGCGGCGACACGCCAAGTCAGCTCACCACGCAGGTGGCTTGCCCCGCTTGCGGGCAGCTCTGCTCTGCTTGTGGGCAGCTCTGCTCTGTTCGCGGGAAACTTACCCTGTCCGTGGCGGCTTTGCCCTGCCCACGACGGCTCTGCCCCGCCCATGGCTGCTTGCCCTCTCAAGGTGGTCTGCCTGCTTGGAGAGGCCCCCAGGAACCAAACCTGGGGCCTCCCATGTGGTAAACCAGCACCCTATCCACTGGGCTACAGCCGGCCCCTTATGTTATCTTTAAATAGGGAAAGTTTTATGTCATTTTTTTCAGTTTGGATGCTGCTGCTTCTCCTCCTCCTCCTCCTCCACCTCCTTGTCTAATTGCTCTGTCAAGAACTTCCAGCACAATGTGGAATAACTGTGGTGACAGTGGGTGTCTCAATTTCTACCCAAAGCAGTTTACAGACTCAATGCAAACCTAATAAAAATTCCAACAACCTTCTCTGCAAATATGGAAAAGTCAGTCATCCTATGGAATGGCTTATATGGTAAAGTAAGGGGTCCCAAATAGCCAAGCCCATCTTGAAAGAGAAGAATGAATTTAGAGGGCTCATACTTCATAATCTTAAAACTTATGAAGATTTTATTTGTTTGCTTGTCTTGTTTTGTTTATTATAATTACTGAAATAATAAAAATGCTCTAGTAATGATTGAAGTGATGAATGCACAACTATGTGATTATACTAAAAACAATTGTACACTTTGGATGAATTTTATGCTTTATTAATATGTATCAATAAAATTGATTTCTTTAAAAAAAAAAGGAAAAGCTGGGGAATTAGATGTCCATAGAGGGTTTTTGAAAACATCCAGCATATTCCTGGGAATCTAAAAAACAACACTCATAATCAAGGATAAGCACATACTCAGGAAAGACCTTAGACGGTCCTAAGCTCTCCCTTCTGGCTGACCCTGAGGCTGGTCAGCAGGAAGTGAAAACTAAGGTGGATTTGTAGACTACCTGGCTAAGTGTTGAAGGTGAGCCCCAATTTGCACACAGAGCCTCTTGGAAAAGACTGGGAGGTTTTTTTCTGATTTTTGTTTTTTGTTTTTTTTTTGTTTCAGGTTGTCTTGGGTTGAATTGTGCTCCCAGAAAGATATTTTGAAGTCCTAACCTCTGATACCTGTGAATGTGACCTTATTTGGAAATAGGGTCTTTGCGCTTGTAATTAGTAAAGATGAGGTCATACTGGATTTGGTGGGTCCTACATTCAATGACTGTCCTTATATTAAAAAACAAACAAACAAAAAAAAAACAACTTATTACAAAGCCACAGCAATCAAAACAGCATGGGACTGGCACACAGATAGACATCTAGACCAAGGGAATGGAATTGAGAGCTCAGAAATCAACCCTCACATTTATGCCAATTGATTTTTAACAAGGGGGCAAAGACCATTCAATTGGGAAAGAATAGTCTCTTCAACAAATGGTGCTGGGAAAACTAGATCACCATTTGCAAAAGAAAGGAGGGCCCCTACTTTACACTCTATATGAAAGCCAACTCAAAATGCATCAATAACCTAAATATAAGAGCTAGAACTCTCAAACTCCTAGAAGAAAATGTAGGGAAGCATCCTCAGGACTTTGTGTAAGGCAACAGTTTCTTAAGCTTTACACCCAAAGCACAAACAACAAAAGAAAAAAAAATAGGTAAATGGGAAATGGGACGTGATCAAAATTAAAAACTTTGTGCCTCAAAAGATTTTATCATGAAAGTAAAATAACCTACACAATAGTAGAAAATATTTGGAAAGCACATATCTGATAAAGTCTTAATATCCAGAATATATAAAGAAATCTTTCAACTTAACAACAAAAGACAAACAACACATTTAAAAGATGGGCAAAAGACTTGAACAAACATCTCTCCAAAGAAGATATACAAATGTCCAGAAATCACATGAAAAGATGTTCAACATCATTAGCCATGAAAGAAATGCAAATCAAAACCATAATTAGATTCCATTTCACCCCCATTAGAATGGCTATTTTTAAAAATTAGAAAATTGCGTGTTGAAGAGAATGTAGAGAAACAGGAACATTCATTCATTGCTGGCGGTGCAGCAATGTGGAGGACAATTTGGCAGTTCCTCAGAAAGTTAAGTAGAGAATTTCCATTTGACCTAGCAATCCCAAAACTAGGTATATAAATGCTCAAAAGTATTGAAACCGGGGATTCCAAGAGATATTTGCACACCAATATTGACAGCGGCACACTTGCCAAAGGATATAAACAACCCAAGTATCTGTCAACTGACAAATGGATAAACAAAATGTGGTATATACATACAATGGAATATTATTCAGTCATTAAAAGGGAATGAGGTTCTGATATATGTGACAACATGGATGGACCTTGAAGACATCATGTTAAGTGAAATAAGAACAAACATTTTATGTTCTCACTGATATGAAATTATTAGAATAAACAAAGTCATAGATCGGAATCTAGAATATAGGCTATCAGGGGATGAGGTCGGATAAGGAATAAGGAGTTAAGGCTTAAAATGTGTAGAGTTCCTATTTGGAATGATGGAAATGTGTTGATGATGGATGGTGGCAATGGTAGCACTGCATTGTGAATATAATTAATAGCAATGAAATAATTATCTGAATGTGGTTAAAAGGGGAAATGTTAGGTTGTATATATGGTAATAGAAAAAACCCATAGAACTGCAATACACAAACAGTGAATCCTAAGTTAAACTATAGACTATAGTTAATAGTACAATTATAAAAATATACTTCCATCAAGTAACGAATGTACCACACCAGTGCAAGATGTTAATAATAGGGTGATGTATGAGAATCCTCTATTTTATGAAGAGTTGCTCTGTAAACCCATCAACTCTCTAATTAAAAATACAAAGTAAAACAAAATGTGATTTTAGGTGAGATGATAAGAATTTATTCCATTTTTAGGAAAAAAAACAGTAAATAATGAGTGTATGATTTGTTTCAAATATCTTATTGTTTCTCATATTCCAAATAAATCAACACACTATTTTCCATAGAGCACCCATCATATGCAACAGGATATTAATTTCCTTCTAAAATGTACTTCTTTGAGAATTACTGGCAATGATTTAACTAGCTTGTTCATAACACAAGTCAAAATTTTCCATGGAAGTCTTCCTGGAAGGAGTGTGTTATAGAACTTGGGAAAAATTGTGTCTTGTGCTTGCTCCCAATGAAGATTTTTAAGTGTTGAAAACTAGTGTTTTTTTTCCCCAAAGAATGGTGTAATGGGGGACTTGATTTCTAATCTCTGTAATGTTTGAACTTTTTGAAAGTAGTATTTACTACTTTTGTAATGAAAATAATGATTACATTTGTATGTCACCTTTGAATGGCTTATGCTAGTGGCTCAGGCCAGCAGTATGCCAACATCATCTGGCAGTTCCCACTTCCATTTTTTCTTCCATCCCTCCGAATCAAAGTCTAACTCAAGGTACCTGTCCACTACCACAGCTCCATATGCCTTTAAAGTGAGTTTCACACGAATATTCTCGCTGTCTTGATTTTGTGATAATCAGGGTAGGCTAAACATTTGCTATATTAGAAACCATGCATGTGTCCCCAGACCTAGTTTTTCTCCCTAGGTCTGGTTTTTAGAATGCTGGTGATAAACTAAGCCTGATTTCTTAAATGACCATCCTGTATGGGAAAAGACTGTAACTTTGGTATCTTTGGTCAATGTTAAGAGATATAGCAGAGGGACTGATGAGGCTCTGGTGGTTGGGCATCCATCTCCCATATGGAGGGACCTGG
>PVKH010047007.1:0-10323 GCA_004027955.1 Chaetophractus vellerosus | reverse complement strand
ACTTCACCCAACAATGCAGAATACACTATGTTTACAACTGCCCAGTGGACATTAATTAAAATAGACCATAGTCTGTGTCATAAGATCCAATATAAAAATTTAAAATAATAGTCCTACAATGTATATTATCAGTCCATAGAGGAAATAAACTGAAAATCAATTACAGAAATATATCTGAACAATACCAAATATTTAGGAATTTTATAAAACTCAATAACCCTTAAGTGATAGAGGAAATCTCAGGAAAAATTAAAAATCCCCTTGATCTCAAGTCTATGTACATAACTCAATTTTATTTCTATATAGGAGTGATGAGTGATTAAAATATAGTATTTTAAAAATATGATTTACATAATAACCAAAAACTGAAGTAAATAGTGTGTGTATATATAGGGTCTGTATGTGGAAAAATACAAAACAGGTAAAAGTGTCAAATAAGACTAAAATGGGGAGATATACTATTTTCAGGCATTGGGAGACTTATTATTGTTAATATGTCAATGCTCCCCAATTTGTTATAAACATTCAACCTAATGCCAAACAATATCCTAGCAAGCCTTTTGTTGTTTTGTTCTGTTTTTCAATATTGATATGCTCATTCTAAATTTTATCTGAAAAGTCAAATGAATCAGAATAGCTAAAACAATTTTGAAAAAGATTAAAGTTGAAGCACTCATATTTGATTTCAAGAAACTATTTTATTGATGAGTAGACACAGATATCAATGAATCATAATATAGAATCCAGAAATAAACCAGCACAAATGTAGTTAAATAATCCTTGACAAAACTATACATGCCAATCAAGAGAGAAAGGGGGATAATTTAACAAATACTAAAACACATGAGTATACATATGAAAAACAAAACAAAACAAACAAGAAAACCCATGTCAATACATAACTTACACCTAAAATGATAATTAAGAATGTACATTAAATATAGATGGAAAGGTTGTTGTAAATCTTTTTCAAGAGAACATTGGAGAAATCCTGAGTGATTTTGGACTTGATAAGAGTTTTCACATGTGAAAGCAAAAGCAAGATCAATTAAAATGTTAAATTGAACCATAATAAAATTTTAAATGTTTCCTCAGTGAAAGACACTGTTAAAAGAATGGAAATAAAAGTCATACATTGGTGGAAAATATTTGCATACTTTATACTTTGTAAAAGAAGAACTTTCTTATATTTATTCTATTAACCACAATCTTAATCCACCATCAAAATCACCATTATACATTCCCTAGATTATTCTCTAGCTTTTTTTCAATTGGCATTTACAGCCACAGACTACCCCTTTCAGCCACAATCACATGTATAAATCAGCAGTAGTAGTTATAGTCACCATAATGTTACAATCAACTCTATTTATTTCCATACTTTTACAATAAACCTTATAAAAATTCTATATACATTAAGCATCTACTCCTATCTTCAACCCACATTCTATCTCCTAGTAACCTATACTCTAGAGTTTACCTCCATGAGTTTACTCATTGTATGTAGTTTGTATTAGTGAGAACATGCAATATTTGTCTGGCTTATTTCACTCAACATAACGTCCCCAAAGTTCATCGATTTTGTCAAATGCATCCCAATTTCATTTCTTCTTACAACTGAATAATATTCCATTGTATGTATAAATCACATTTTTTTAGCCATTCATCAGTTGATAGACACTTGGCCTGGTTCCATATTTTAGCAATTGTGAATAATGCTGCTATGAACATCGTTGTGCAAATGTCAGTTTGTGTCCTTGCTTTCAGTTCTTCAGAATATATTCCTAGCAGTGAGCTTGCTGGGTCATATGGCATCAGTTTCTTGAGGTACTGCCAAAATGTGTTCCATAGAGGCTGTACTGCTCTACATTCCCACCAACACTGAAGTAATGTTCACATTTATCCACATCCTCTCCAGCACTTGAAGTTTTCTTTTCCTTTTTTTCCCCAAAAATGGCCCTTCTATAAGATGTGAAATGGTATGTCACTGAAGTTTTGATCTGCATTTTCCTCATACCTAATGATGTTGATCATATTTTTCATGTTCTTTTTGACCATTTGTATTTCCTCTTTGGAAAAATATCTGTTCAAGACTTTTGCCCATTTTTCAGTTGGGTTTCTTTCTTTTCTTATAGTTGAGTTGCATGATCTCTTTATATAACATGGATATCAAATATTTATCATATATGTGGTTTCTAAATATTTATTCCCACAGGGTAGGCTGCCTTTATATGTTCCTGATAAAATCTTTTGAAGAACAAAAGTGTTTAGTTTTGAGGAGGTCCCATTTATCTATTTTTCTTTCATTATTTGTGCTTTCAGTGTAAGGTTTAAGAAGCTACTGCTTAACACAAGACCTTGAAGATGTTTCCCTACATTTTCTTCTAGGAGTTTTATGGTTGTACCTTTTATATTTAGGGCCTTTATCCATTTTGAGTTAATTTTATATAAGGTGTGAGGTAGGGGTCTTCTTTCTTTTGGATATGGAGTTCCAGTTCTCCCAGCACCATTTGTTGAATAGACTGTTCTGGCCCAGCTGGCTGGACTTGACATTAAGCCTTGCTAAAAATCACTTTGCCATAGATGTGAAAGTCTATTTCTGAGTTGTCAATTCAGTTCCACTGGTCAATTTATCTATCTTTATGCCTGTACCATGCTGTTTTTACCACTGCAGCTAAATAATATGCTTTAAAGTAAGGAAGTGAGAGTCCTCCAATGTCCTTTTTTAAGACATTTGTGGTTATTTTTGGGCCCCTTACCCTTCCAAATAAATTTGATAATTGGCTTTTCCATTTCTGCAAAAAACAAAAACAAAACAAAACAAAAACGCTGATGAGATTTTTATTTGGATTGCATTGAATCTATAAATCAGTTTGGGTTGAACTGACATCTTAATATTTAGTCTTCCAAGCCATTAACACAGAATGTGCTCCCATTTATTTAGGTATTCTGTGGTTTCTTTTAGTAATGTTTTTTAGTTTTCAGAATATAGGTCCTTTCTGTTCTTGGTTAAGTTTATTCTTAAATATTGGATTCTTTTAGTTGCTATTATAAATGGAATTTTTTTTCTTTCTCCTCAGATTGCTCATCAGTAGTGTATAGGGACACCACTGATTTTTGCATAGTAATCTTGTATCCTGCCTCTTTGCTGAACTTGTCTATTAGTTCCAGTAGTTTTGCTGTAGATTTTTGGGGATTTTCTGGATACAAGATCATATATCATCAGTGAATAGTAGAAGTTTTACTTCTTCCTCTACTATTTGGATATCTTTTATTTCTTTTTCTTTTGCCTAATTCCTCTAGCCAGAACTTCTAGCACAATATTGAATAATAGTGGTGACAGTGGGCATCCTTGTCTTGTCCTTGATCTCAGCACGAAAATTTTCAGTCTTTCACTGTTAAGTACAATGCTAGCGGTGGGTTTTTCATATATGCACTCTACCATGTTGAGAAAACTTCCTTCTATTCATATCTTTTGGAGTATTTTTTAATCAAGAAAGGATGCTGTATTTTGTCAAATACCTTTTCTGCATCAATTGAAAGGGTTATATGATTTTTCTTCATCAATTTATTGGTGTTGCTTATTACTCTAATTCATTTTTTTTTGTATTGAACCATCCTTTCATACCTGGGATAAAACACACTTGATTGGTGTGTATAATTCTTTTTAATGTACTTTTGGATTGGGTTTGCAAGTATCTTGTTGATGATTTTTGCATCTATATTCATTAGAAAAATTGGTCTGTAATTGTCTTTTTTCATATTATCTTTATCTGGCTTTGGTATTAGGATGATATTGGCTTCACAGAATGAGTTTAGTGCTGTTCCTTCCTGTTCAATTTTCTTTGAAGAGCTTGAGTAACATTGGTATTAGATCATCTTTGAATTACTAGTAGAATTCAGCTGTGAAGGTATCTGGTTCTGGGCTTTTCATATTTGGGAAGTTTTTGATGACTGTTTCAACCTCTTTACTCATGATTGATTTTTTGAGGTCTTCCATTTCTTCTAAGGTCAGTGTAGTTTGTGTGTTTCTAGGAATTTGTCCTTTTTGTCTACATTGTCCAGTTTGTTGGTGTATACATGTTCATAATATCCTCTTAGCATCTCTGTTATTTTGGAGAGATTAGTGGTAATGCCCACTTCATTTCTGATTTTATTTATTTGCATCTTCTCTCTTTTTTTCTTTGTCAGTCTAGCTAAGGGTTTATCGATTTCGTTGATCTTCTCAAAGGACCAACTTTTGGTTTTGTTGATTCTCCCTATTGTTTTTTGTTCTTGATTTCATTTATTTCTGCTCTGATCTTTACTGTGTTTTTTTTTCCCTTCAGCTTGGTTTGGGATTAGTTTGCTGTTCCTTTTCTAATTCTTCCAGGTGTACAGTTAGATCTTTATTTTTTGCTCTTTCTTCTTTTTTAATGTAAGCATTGAGGGCTATAAATCTCCCTCTCAGTACTGCCTTTGTGGTGTGCCATAGGTTTTGATATGTTGTATTCTCATTTTTTCATTCATCTCAAGATATTTACTGATTTCACTTGCAATTTCTTCTTTGACCCACTGATCATTTAAGAGTGTGTTATTTGATCTCTACAAATGTGTTAATTTTCCCTTTTGCCACCTGTTATTGATTTCCAGATTCATTCCATTATGATCAGGCAAAGTGCTATGAATAATCCCAATCTTTTTAAATTTTTTGAGACTGGTCTTGTGACCCTACATAGTCTATTCTGGAGAAGGATCCATGAGCACTTGAAAAGAAAGTACATCCTGCTGTTTTGGGGTATAATGCTCTAATATATCTTAGGTTTAGTTCATTTATCATATTATTCAAGCTCTCTGAATCTATCCTCTGTCCAGATATTCTATCCAGTGTTGTATTGAAGCCTCCAACTATTATTGTAGAGACATCTATTTTTCCCTTCAGTGTGCTTCATGTATCTTTGGCCACCCAGGTTAGGTGCATGAATATTTATTGTGGTTATTTCTTCCTGGTGAATTGCCCCTTTAATTAATATATAATATACTTCTTAATCAATTATAAGAGTTTTGCATTTAAAATATATTTTATAAGATATTAGTATCACTACTCCAGATCGTTTTTGGTTACTATTTGCATGAAATATCTGTTTCCAAACTATCTGTTTCAACCTGATTGTCCTTACGTCTGAGTTGAGTCAGCATCTTTTTGTAGACAACATCTATATGGCTTATACTTTCTTTTATCTAGTCTGTTAGTCTATATCTTTTTATTGGGAAACTCAATCCATTAGCATTCAGTGTTATTGCTATAAAGGCATTAATTTGTCCATTTTATCCTTTAACTTCCCATTTTCGTATCTTACGGTTGTTGCTCTCTTTACCCTCTAAGTTATCCTTTCTAATAATCTTCATTTCTACACTCTTCTCCAGGTTTCTTATCCTTGTTTTTTTTTTTCCTATTAGCCTGTAGAACTCTCTTCTTAACTTGTATAATTCTAGTTTTTTGATGACATACTTTCTCAGTTTTTGTTTGTCTGTGAAGACTTTAATCTTACCCTTATTTTTGAAGGACAACTTTGCCAGATAAATGATTCATGGCTGGGAGTTTTTCTCTTTCAGCACCTTAAATATATCATACCACTTTCTTCTTGCCTCCATGGTTTCTGATGAGAGATCAGCACTTAGTCTTATTGAGTTTCCCTTTTATGTGGTGCCTTGCTTTTCTCCTGCTTTTAGAATCCTCTCTTATTCTCTGGTATCTGTCATTCTGAGTAGTAGATAAATCAGAATAAGTCTATTCTGATTTATTTTGAGTAGTGTCCATTGTTCTTCTAGGATATTGATATTTATGTCTTTCATAAGGGTTGCGAAGTTTTTGGTCATTATTTTCTCATATATTCTTTCTGCTCTTTTTCGGTTCTCTTCTCCTTCTAGGACATCGATAATGTGTGTGCTTATGTGTTTTGCACTGTCATTCAGTTCCCTGAAACTCGGTTCACTTTTTTTCCATTCTTTTCACTTTCTGTTCTCTTGTCTTTTCAAGTTCAGATGCTCAGCCTTCCAAGTCACTAATTCTCTTTTCCATCAGTTCAAGTCTGCTGTTATATGCAACTAATATATTTTTCATCTCATCCATTGTATCTTTCATCCCATAAGCTCTGTTACTTTTCTTTGCAGTCTTTCAAACTGTTCTTTATGCTCATCCAGTGTCTTCTTAATAGCCTTTATCTCTCTCTGTCACTCTCTTTTTTTTTTTTTTTTTGAGGTACTGGGGATTGAACCCAGGACCTTGTATATACCACTGAGCTATACCATGCCCCTATCCTTTATCTCTTGTCATATTTTCCTTCAGCTCCTTGAATTGATTTAGGAGATTTGTGTGATTATCATTGATTAGTTGTCTTAAATACTGTATCTCATCAGGATTTTTGGTTTGTTCCTTTGCCTGGGCCAACTCTTCCTGTTTCTTAGTATGACTTGTAATTTTTTGCTGATGTCTAGGTATCTGAATATGTTGGTGAATTTACTCTGATGATCAATTTATCTCTTTTGCTTAGTGGTTTTGTTTCACAGTCCTTTGGTTTTTGTTTCAACTTATTCTAAGTCTTTAAAATTGCCCAGCTTGAGTTATCAAAATAGGGCCAGGGATTCACTAACGGGACATATATCTGATCCAAGGGGACTGGGACAAGAGACTCCTAAAAGTTGTTTTTCTCCTGGAAGTTTCCTGGCTGGCCAGCAGATGTTGCTCATTGACAAATATTTCCATGGTGTCTCTTTCAACTTCTGCTTGCCTTTGATTCTTATCTGACTAGAGCCAAGATTCAAAGCTGGCTCTGCTAGCCAAATTCACTTAAAGGAAACCAATCTCTACTCTCTGCCACACCTTTCTGCTCCACAGGGTGGAAGACAACTGTTCCCTTCATGGCTGGCTGCATTGTGCCATGGATTTTATCCAGGCTGTTTGCCTTGAGGGTGGGGGATGGGTTCCATTCCTAGCCAAGGTGGTTAGCAACTCATGGTTTTTGTTCTGGTTTCTTTATCTTTCTGTCCCTTACCCTCCTGGAGGATGTGTAGCACTCTTCTGGTCTGCAGATCCCTAAAGCAGCTCCCTCAGACAGCTTTTTGCCTTTCCTCCATTGTTTTTGTGAGAAAGTTGAGCCCTTTCTACCTACTCTGATGCCATCTTCCTGGAAGTCTCATTTTAAATAATTTCTATGGTAATAACTTACATTGTACTAATCCTTTTATCTTCAATATCTAATCTTCCATTTAATATTATACAGTATACTTTTCATCTCAGCCATTGTAGTTTTCATCTCTAGAAGTTTGATTTTCACCTTTCCTTAATATCTCACATTTATACTTAATTTTTGATCATGTGTAGTACAATTATTGTATTGTCTTTTTGTGCTAATTCTAATTTCTGTTTTAGTTCATATCACTTTTGATTGGTTACTTTTTCTTTTTGTCCTGTTTTGTGATTTCTTGTATTTTTGCCTGCCTGATAAGTTTTAATGGTATGCCACACATTGAGAATTTTAACTTTTTAGGTGGTTGATATTTTTAATGTTACAAATATTTTTGAACTGTGTTTTAGGATGCAAATAAGTTACTTGGGATAAGTTTTGTCCTTTAGGCCCTTACTCTTAAAATTTATTAAGTGGGACCAGAGCTGTGTTTAATTATTCCCCACTACTGAGGTGAGACCCTTCTGATGAACTAGCCAGTACCACATGAATTATGAGTTTTTCCAGTCATGTTGGTATGGACAGGCACTATGCCCAATGCTGTGTTTGTGGCCCTTATTCTTCTTTCTAATTACTTTTAGTGGATCTTTTCTTGGCTCTGGTGAGTCTCCACATATACATGATATATACTCCGGTGAATATTGTCAGAGGTCCCTATGCAGATACTGGGGTTCTCTCTCAAGCACATTCTCTCTTCTCTGGTACTTTGCCCTGGAAACTCTATGTGCTTTCATCTTCCTTGACTCTCAGCTCTGTCTTTACTACTGAGGATATCTGTCTGGCCTTGCTTGGATTCTACCTCCCTGAACTGAAGCCTAGAATTTTTGAGACAGTGAGTTGGGGAAATTATAGCGCTTGTTTCAATTTTCCCTGTCTCTCAGAAATCAATGTCCTTTTTATCCTGATGTCCAGTGTCTTGAAATCACAGTTACATAAATTATAAATTTTGTCAGGGTGTGTGTGTGTGTGTGAGAGAGAGAGAGAGAGAGAGAGAGAGAGAGAGAGAGAGAGAGAGAGAAGAAGAAGAAGAAGGAGGAGGAGGAGGAGGAGGAGGAGGAGGAGAGAGAGAGAAAGAGAGAGAGAGAGGTGTGGAGATTGTTTCAGGTGAAAGGATAATCAAGTGGTTCTTTCTCTATCTTACTAGAAGCAGGAGTCTAGGAGATCATTTTTGAAATTGTTTCAGTGCACAAGAATACATTCCACTCATTTTGTGGTTCTTACTAAAGTCACCTTTTATGAAACTGTCATTTATTTACATATTGTTTCTTGTTTGTCTCCTCACCTAGAATTCCTTGCATGTAACCTCATTCCCATTCCCTATAAATCCTGATTATTTTTAA
Organism: Chaetophractus vellerosus; assembly: GCA_004027955.1. Taxonomy (NCBI): domain Eukaryota; kingdom Metazoa; phylum Chordata; class Mammalia; order Cingulata; family Chlamyphoridae; genus Chaetophractus; species Chaetophractus vellerosus. The sequence goes on along the minus strand of PVKH010047007.1, from coordinate 1,757 downwards.
AACCATCTCTTTTCCTATTCATAACTCCAGGTTATTCTGTCAATATATGCTGGCTCATATTTGGTTCCTATGGTTTTAAACATTTAAATTTAATTTCATAGTTTTAAAGATTCTTTAATATAGAGATTGTGTGTTGTACTTCTTTTCTACCATACATAGCACCTAGTTGATTTTATATATTCATAGAATATACATGACAAGTAAATATAGTTTTATTGACAGTGAAGTATGCAAAAATATAGATTGAGATTTAATATTAGGCAAAACATCATGTTAAATGATATCTGACCCTAACCACTTCAATCTCAAGTTTTATGAAATTGCAAGATTTACCATTCTGATAAAATACATACAGCTCTTAAGAAATAGCCTTAAATAATAATTGAGAATATGTAAAGAGAATTTATCTCCTGGGGGTTTCACATAAGGACAGGAGGTCTTACACCATGTGACAAGCATACTTTATGATCTTGTCTTTCTCAGAGGAGAATATGAATCTAATTCTGAGCTTCTCAAGAGAAAAAAATATTTGGCGTTTAATTAACACCATAAGGTGAATAAACACAGCTCAAGCGATCTTTATCTCTGATGTTTTCCTTGGATGCTTTCCGGAATAGAATGCTTTCAACAATTTCATGCTTTTTGTAGTACCCCTTTAAGGTAACTTCAGGCATCATGCATACAAGCTACATGTATAATGTGCCTTTATTTATGGGGAAACTTGCTGGGGCTTGTAAGAAGATATTTTTATATTGTTATTCAAATATCACAATGATTATACTGTGTTACTTATGTAGGCACCTCTGGGAGAATATACTTTTCTTCTGTGAAAGGTGAGGTTTAAGTCATCCATATGAAAATACTATTGTAATTCTTCCATAAGCCTAGAAATAATTTTACATGCATCTCAGAAACTAGTTAAACTGACTCTTTTTACTGAAAGACATTAAAACCTTTTGACTTTATCTGTTATTTTGGTACCATAAAAATAGAATAATAAAGTATTTTAATCCAAAATAAGAAACATAGTAATCACAAAATTGACAAAACTTCCAGGAAATATTTTTTGATCACTGTCAATGTGTCTGGTTACAATAAGAGTCCTAGTGATAAGGCAGCAGAAAGAAACTCAAGGTCATTTTATTGGAAATTGGGGGTGGGAAAGTAAATAAAGAAATAAATGAACCAGAAAAAATAAATGTTACATAGTTATAGGTGATTTTAAAAAGGGTGCTATTATGTAGAAGGCAGGGTAGACGGAGCTAATTTTGATTGTTTTCTCATAATAAGCTTTTTTTTCCCCCACAATTTCCAAGTCCTGAAAATTCCCCCATATTACACCTGTTTTTCCCTCTCCCTGCCCTCAGAACTTCCAGTGGCCACTGCTTCCACATCAATGATATAGCTTCTTCCATTGCTAGAATCACAATAAGTCTATAGTAGAATACCAGTAAGTCTACTTTAGTCCATAGTTCAATCCCCAATTCTGAGGATTCTTGGATGGTGATGCCCACTCCACCTCTAATTGAGGGGGGGCTTAGATCCCATGGGGCATATGGAGAGGATGTATCTTCCTTGCAGTTTAAGACTCTCTCAGTTCCTTAGGATGATCATTGTTCATCATTATCTCCTTGTTATTTGTTCTGGAGAATAGGTGTTGCAAATCTATTGAGATTCAGAGTCCAACTGGTACATGAACAGGCCAAAGATTTTAGTCTCTTGGATATACAACTATCAACTCTAAGTACTAACTATAG
>PVKH010047006.1:0-10338 GCA_004027955.1 Chaetophractus vellerosus | reverse complement strand
GGTCTTATATATTATGTCAAATCATCTCATAAAAAAGCTCCATTTGAATAACAATAGAGGGCAATAGTGACATTTGAATAGTCATAATAACTACCTGTGAGAAAATGGAAATGGGTAGTATTGAAAAGAAAATGAAAACCAATAATAGCAGATTTATATATTATTTATTGAATCTTGAAATTACTATTTGATTATATTTTGCAAACAGATCCTGACTTGACTCGCTTAAAATGATAGGCTTTATGATGGTTATAATATTATAGCTACAATTATAGCCACCTGGTTTTTGGTGAAGGCAAAGGGAGTGACAGTGAGCAGCGTGGGAAATCCTTTCTGGTTTTGATTGAAATTTTAAATGCTTTACTCATGAGTTAGCGTAGAATCTATGATGTGCAGAGGATCATGGGAATAGCATGCCATGTACACAAACACAACTGAATTGTGTGAAGTTAAACAAATGTTCCCAGAGATCATACAGAATCTTCCTCTAATTTTATCACACCTTTGATTTATGGCTGCTGCCCTTTTTATGGAGTGGGTTACTTGTTACTGCTGCTGATGTGAAATGATGGTCTTCCTTTTATACTTGAACTTATACCTTAAAATAAAAGACCTGCATATTCTGAACATGTAGATCTTCCAACAATAATTGTGGTCACCACCTTTAATAACGATCAAAAGCATGGTAGATACGTGGCATATTCTCATGACCACTTCCTGAATGATAAAAGAATTGGAAAAATGGTAGAGGATGGGGTACAAGGATTAAAGTCTTTCCTTATATTCACAGAAGGGCTACCAGTCTTTAATAGATTTTAGTCATTTCTCATAGTGGAACCATCTGCTCTGACACAAAAATATATTGTTGTAATCATTCTCTCAAGATAACTGGTTATTTGGGGTGCTTTTTAAGTATTCTACTGAAATAGACCTATAATCTATCTCTGGACTTTCAAATTACAAAGGAATTAGTGGAGTTCAAATATAGCTGTCTGGCAATGAGCAGTCATTTAGCTCAACCGTCTTTTTTTGACACCAGCAAATCCTTTTTAAAAGGAAAACTTCTGTAAATTCATCTGAAGAAGAGGGTGGAGTTCAAATCCAGAAATTAGTCTAAGGCAGGTGTTCTTAACCAGGGGAAGATTTCAGGGGGTCCGTGAGCTTGAATTGAAAATTCAAAAAAACATTATTCTTGTGGGGACGTGTTGGTGCAGGTGTGATTTATTTATTAAATAATACACTGTGTGAACTTAGTATAAATTTTATTTTGATGCAACGTGTTCTGAGTGCAGTGGACAACTGCCTGCAAAAGGTTGGTAAGGATGGTGGAGATGGTTTCTTGATGCCGTGGGAAAACTCGAATTTCTAAATGTTTGCCAAAAATGACCGTTTGAACAGATGTTGAACCATGTTAGGTTATCAAGTATTGAAATTATGGGAAAGTTGTAAAACATAATTTTGAATAACCCTAAAATTTAATTTAAAGACATGCCGGTGTTGAGTGTCATAAAACCATCTGCTGCTACATTCTAAGAAGGGGTCTGTGGTTTTCACCTGACTGGAAAAGGGGTCTATGGAACAAAAAAGGTTAAGAACCCCTGGTCTAAAGGTTGAGTACAAGTCTGGGTGGATTTAATTTCCTCTGAATTTCCCTGATTGATGATTTAAAAAATACCAGTTGACATTGAAATATGATCATCATAATTTTATGCATGTTTGTTTTAATGTGAAAAGTTAGGATTAGGAGAAAAGGGCTTTTTTACACTTGGTATTTTTTATATCATCTGTTACTATTTCTAATTTGGCTAAATATATCTGTGACTGACAAGGAAAATTGTAAGGAAGCAACTGCTGAGAATGTCTTTTCTCTAACATTTGATAGAAATCTTCATCCATTTGAAGTCTCAAATTAAGAGTTTGGAACAAACATAAACAGTTGGAAAATCCAAACTGAATTCATGAATACTTATGGAATTGAAATTACTCTCTCATGTCACATATGTGAGATTATGAATGAAGATGGGAAGCAGCACAATGTGGGAGTAATGGAAAGAGGACTGAACCAGGGCCCTGGAGACTTGACTCTTATCTTGGTCTGCCTAAACCGACTGTTGGGCAGCATCTCTGAACCTGAGACGCTGCAAAAAGAAGGTATCGAAATAGCTAATATTTAAGATTAATGAGCACTGAGAGTCTATGAAACACATGGCGTCTAGAGTATTATATTGCATTTATAGAACATGTACAGACATGCAAAGTTTTATATTTTTCTGTAATGCTTAAATATTGTGCCATGAAACAGCTATATAACACATAGATCACAGAACGTGTGAAAGACCATACGAGTAGACATTACTAATATAACAGAAATACCTAACGGCTTGCTAGGAGCTCAACCAGATGATGCCATTTCAGATTTTCATAGTTCAAATTGAAGATGGTATTATCAAAAGTCTGTAAGTTAGTACATGATAAATAGGTCTGCTAAGCCAAAAGCGAATGACAGGATCTGGTGAACAGACCATGCTGGCTGCCAACCCACAGATTCTAGATCACCAAAGTTCAACTTGAACAATCTATTCTAGCCAGAGTTTTTTTTAACTCAGTCACTATAGACATTTGGGGCTGGGTGATTCTTTGTTGTGGGGGCTGCCCTGTGCATTGCAGGATGTTTAACATCATCTCTAGCCTCTATCTATTAGATACCAGGAGCATTCCTCACTGTAATAACCAAAAACTGCCCCCTGCAAATTGAGAAGCACTGATCTAGATAAATCATCTTCACAAGTATATTCTAAGAAAAAGTAGTTCCTATATCACTATATTATAGATGTTACAAGAGAAATAAAGGTGTTCTGTAGGAAATACTAGGTAGAACCAAGTTTTTAATCTTTTTCTTAAATTGCAAAACTTCTCAGAGCCATTAATATTGCTATATGTGCTATGCATATGCAAATATACAATATAAAATATAATCTTGACTTTTATAGAAAAATTCCCAAGCTTGCTTTCTTGGACCATCTACCCTAACTAAGGTTCCAAGGAACATACTTTGGGAAATGATCATCTATGTAGTTGATATCCAAAAATGTAAGAACATGACTGGTTGCTCATTCCCCCCCACCCCTTCACTGTTACTGGGAGGGTGACTTAGGGAAAGACCATCTAGCAATGTGAGGAGATGAGGTTGTTGGTAAAGGAGAAAGTAGATGTGTGAGTAAGTCAATTCCAATTTCTTCATTGTTTTCCGAAGGGGCAGCCCAAACCTTAAAACCAGATTCCAAGAATTGGTAGAACTATCAATTACAAGCTCTGTTTGCCCTAGTAAAGCACTTGGCTCCTATTTCTTCAGGGAGGGGGGATGGAGTAACGATGGTTTCCTACATCACCTGAGAAAAATATGTATATATCCTTGGTTGAAAGAAGATTCCATAAGACTTGTACCTTCCAGCAATAAAATGATGGTTTTAGTTTATCCAAAATTGTTTAAAATAGATTTTCACTTTTGTTTTCTGCTTGTATGTATTACTCTTATTCTAAGGAAAGATACAGGAAAAAGAAAACTGGCAAAACATTGCTTTCATTCTCATCATGATTCAAAATGTCACTTACCTAAGTAGAGTGAACATGGAAATAAAATGTTCCACAATCCAAATCCTCATGTTCTTCATAATTTCAGGATATGAATTCATTATATGTGATGATCATCAGGACCTGTGCTTAGGGTTCCTTCTAGCTCTAAATCTAAATTTTTCTAAAGGGTGTGTGTGTGAGTGCATATTTGTGTGTGTGTCTTTTTGTGTAAGAGTGATATTAAAATTGCTAACTGCTTACTGGGAAGGGCCTCATGCCATTATTCTACTCCTGGGAAAAATTCTTTGTTAATGTGTTATCTAGATATTGTCTCATGGTTGTAAAATAGAGGTAAGAAGAGAATGGACATATAGCTGGAGCAGAGCAAGGCCAAGGGCCTCTCGAAGATTTGCCTTCTATGTATCCAGGATCTTAGAATCGTATATCCAGGCATCTTAGGAATTAGCACATCCCTATCCTCATGGGGTTAATTTATGTAGACTAAGGAGGTGCCAAGTATTAAACATGTTGCCTCTGCTATAATCCTAGACTTCCACTGGGAGATCTTAATTGACAGCCAGTAAAATTGCTCTGCATGAATTCTTAATGGTGGACACCAACAAAAATAAAAACTGTGATTTGTTTTTAAAATCACTTCAAGAGGAAAAGAGGCTATCTCTGGGGCCTAAAATGTGTTGCAAACAAAGAGAGCACTTGGTGCTCTGTGATAGCAATAAAAGCTCTGAAAGCAAAACCTCATGCTATGTCACCTTGGAGCACGTGGTTTCCCTGCTCTCCATCCCTGACACACTCCGCTGAGGTCAATGGAGATCAGGCCCACCAAGCTTTACATTGGGTACAATTCCTCTCAACCCTTGGAGCTGAATTTCTCAGTCACAACTGTAGCCTTCTCCAAGTGCAAACACAAGGCCCAACCTTGAAGCCCATCAACTTCACTCCTCAATAATCCACCAGGGGTTGTTTCAGAGGTATCACAGACCCCTGCCAAGAGAAGAATCTTGCCCCTGAGCCTTGTCCTCCACCAGCAAAAGAGACTAAATTAGGGCTCTGGAAATCTGGTATTGCCACATGCTTCAGTGGTCATGTCATCTCCAGGCAGTGATGGGAAGGGCTGTGGGCTGCACGGTAACCCCAAAGGATATTTATTATAGCCTGATGGTGCTGTCTTAGAGGAGCTAGGGAGCATTCAGGCTGCTTCTCATAGCCTTGAACCTGCCCATGAAATAACAACACTGCCTTAAAGTGACTTTAAAGTATTAAGAGGACTAAGCCCAGAAAGATATCTATATTGATGGAATCAGAAGGTCACCTAGGTTCGTATTTGACCTTGCACCTTAGGGATGGATCTACGTTACATTTTCTTTAAGTTATCTGTGTGAGGTCTGCATGTACATTGTGGGGCACGGAGATGCCAGAAGGTCAGAGTGGAACTCTACACTATTTAAAAACACACGATTCCCCATTTCTTGTCCAGTCTGCCTACCCTTCTTTCTTTAAATTTAAGGGCCATGCTAATCCACCAGAGAACATATATTTAGGTTCTAACATAATAAATGCATAAAATAGACTGTTTAAAATCTTGTGGGTTTTATCCCCTCATCCTTATGCCAAACCTTGTCTGCAAGAAAAATTCACATACATCTATCAAGGCTATTCCCCTGGGGGTGGCGAGACAGATCTGTAAAATACATTTTAGGGGGCTATGTCTCATAGAAGTTCAAAGAAGTTTTCCCAGAGAAGGTGGTGTTTCTATTCTGAGTCCTAAGTAGGAGCAGATTTGGTGGCGTCAGGGCAGATGTAGAGTCTGTTATTGAATAGATTGAATTTGAATTGCCTTTAAAAAATTTTGGACATAACTGTACAAAGGACAATGAGAAGTCCAGCTCTAGAAATAGTTATAGTTATTAAATCACAGTATAGATAGTTATTGTGTTAACCAACAAAGATATAAAATTATGCACTAAGGGAGCTAGGGAAAGATCCCTCCTTTTAAAGATGGATTTACTACAGCAAAGGGAGCTTGAATTGAATAATGCTGTACAATTAAGTCCAGAGATGAGTTTGAAAATAATTCTACTTCCAGTTTAAATGAGTTTATGCTTTTTAAGAAACTCCCTCAAAATACGAAATAAATATTCCAACATCAATAGGATTTGGGGGGCACCCAGAGAAATTTATCACTTTAATCTGAAAACATTTGACTAAAACGTGTTATTTTTAGATCCACACTCATCTTTAATATGATGGTCAGGGGCCTACCATGATTTATTTATCTGAAATTAAAGAGCCTCAAGCAAATGGCATTTTGTGGATTTATTTAGGATAATAAAGATTGCAAGTGTTCCCTACTAAGTTGAAAGGAAAAAACCTCTAGCAGGCAACAGTATAAATGACCTACTTGACACAAATGTATGTACTAAGGCTGAGATGCCTTATTCCTGGGAGGAGAAATGAAATGGGTAATTTACCATGGCCTTTTATTTCATTTTAATTTTAAAGAAAAAAACCTCACTAACTCAGTGCAAGATCATACTTAAGATAAAAAAAAAAAACAACAAAACGGCCTGTAGGATATAACTCTCCCTGTCTATATAGGTGACTCTGGAGTTAAAAGGAGTAATTTTTTGCTTATTCCCAATTCTTCCTGAGCCTTCCATATTCAGAGGCCTGGGAGGGTGTGTGGTCCCCACCCAGGGAGAGGGGTTTCTACTTCTTTGAAAAGACCAAACACGAAATGCATTTTTTTTCTTAGAGGTTTTAGCTATGGCATACTGAGGAGTTTTGTATTACAAATTAAATCTTGTAAATAATACAACAAAGAGCTAAAGGTGGAAAGGTGCCCTGGAATCAAAGACTCAGGAGTAGAGCTGGAAGAATGCTAGAGCAGTTTGTAGAGTTGCACTCGACATAGCTCTGAGGAAACTTCTAAGCATGCAAACCTCGATGAGAAGGTTGGTTGAGTTTGGCAGCCTATGGCTTGTTTTGTGACCCGGAAGATCTCATGAGGTTGCTTTATAGGGACCTGGACCTATGGGTTGTTCAGGGTTTGCCTTCTACTGAAAGCTCACTGATTCAATATTATATCTGAATTCTCTGTTGAGATAATCCTAGATTTTCACCAGTGAAACAGCCTGTCTGAGGGGGAAAGTTGAGCCACTTGTATCTCAACTCTGCACAGCCACTTTGATCACATTTTACTAGCGCACAGGATCTCTACCTTAGACCCCAGGGCTGCTCCAGTTTTGTTTCTCCCACTCCTGACCCAGCAGGGCGCCAGCTCTGTGAGGCTCCTGCCGAATTCTCCAAACATGCAACAGTGCCTGCTTCCTTGCCCCAGATGGCCTCTATATCTATCCCAAACACATTCCAAACTCCATCGCAGAGTCTTACTTTGTCATTGTCTCTGAGAGTGGGTCTTGTACCCCTAGGTTATCAGTCGGGGTTCTCGAGGGTAAGAAAACTGATATACAAGTGTGTGTGTGTGTGTGTGTGTGTGTGTGTAAATATTATGAGATGTATTATAGGAATTGGCTCACAGAACCATGGGGATCTGCAAGTCTGAATTCCCTAGTTCAGGTTGCAAAGTTGGGAACTCCGATGAAGGTGCTGATGAATTCCCCAAGAGAAGATGCCTGGCTGAAGTAGAAAGAGACATTCTTTCTAACTGCTGAAATCCTCAGTTCTCCCTTTAAAGCCTCCAACTGAATGGCGAGGAGACTCCTCTCCTCGCTGGATACCTTCTCCTTTGTTGATTGTAGACATAATCAGCCACACGTGCAATCAACTGACTAATGACTGAAATCCATGAAATACCCTCACAGTGTCAATCAGGCCAGACAGCCAGACACCATAACCTGGCCAAGTTGACATGTGAACTTAACCATCACAACGGGTAAGGCCAAGTCTCTCATCGCTCATCTGTCTCCTAGTGCTTAGAATAAAACATAGCACTTCAAACATGAAACTTTGCCAGTCTGGAAAACACAGATATATTTGGGGTGTGTCTTATTCATTGTTGTACCTAAGTGACTTCTCTAGTGCTTAGCACATTTTAGGAACTCAAAACACTTTCCTTGACCATGGAAGGGATTAATGAATCCAGAACAGAGAGTGCTCTGGGCTCACGTGTTCGTTCTGGGTGAACCCATCTTTCTTTATAAGACGCATCAGGAAAAAATGGCAAGTCTAATACAAAGTCATTTGTCTCAGAGTGGTGCAAATACTAAAGGTACCCAGATATAGAAGTTAAAGATATTTACTATTAGGAAGTTGAAGATTGAGACATTTAATGAAAATGTGAACGTATTATGTACGAGGCCAGTGGGATGCTTGCTTTACTACATACAGACTTTCACGTCACGCTTCCTTCAAAACTCATTCATGAAGTAAGGAAGTTTAAGGCATGTTATGTCTGCATGACGGGTCCCTGAGCCTCATAGGAAAGACTCTGGCATATAGCAGTAGTGACAAAATGTGCGCATCTCTACCATAATTCCATTCTGTTGATTTATCAATGTGATCTTGGGCTTAAACAACTTTATAAAAATACTATCTCATAATTTTGAAAGAAAGCAATTAAGACACTATCGTAGGTAAAAAAAAAATAAATCAAAGCCTATAATATTAAAAGTACTTCTTTTCCTACTTTGCATAAAGTGAGTCAGAAATCAATTGTAGGCCCATGGATCGAGTTACTTTTACAAAGAGATCCAGGGCTTAACAAGAAGAGCTAGAAAAGACATTCTTGAGAATTTTGGCAAGATGGATATATACCTGACGTCAGAGAGGAGCTCCGTATACGTAACGATGAGACAGGCAGCCAAATGGAGGGTGAGTTCTCAAAAAGTTGGTGGCAAGGAAGAGAATGAAAAAAAAGGGTGAAGAAAACAGAGAGCAGACAATAGCTAAAAGTAAATTTCCATTATTATACTAGCTAGTTTCCTTAGATGACCTACTTATGAACAAGGGGCACATGTTTCTCTTCATCCCCTAAAATATCGGTGCTGTTATAAGCACGCCTATCTGATGAACGTTCTGGTCCAGCTGGGGCTGGGATCTGGCGGCACACCAGTGTAGTCAGGGCCTCTGTTCTAATTGGTGTCTGTGTCTGACTGTTGCCAAGTTTTAAAAATATCATTCCTGGTTTGTTCTCTGCACCTTGGAGCTCATATCTTGGGTCTGCCACTTACTGTGTGGTCCTGGGAAAGTCCTTTAGGCATACTGGGCCTTGGTTTCCCATTGGTAATGAGAAAAGATCAAATGAAATGATTTCAGCAGCCTTTTCTTTCAAGTTAACAGTGTACAATTCCTACTAATCATCTTGGTAGACAAGTTGAAGAGTTGAGTGATGAAGATAGGAGAGTAGTGAGATACATAGAAAGACCAAGAGTGAGACGTGGCAGTTTTCCATTTTGGAAGCAGGCACAAACTAATTATATTTATGAACCTAGTTTTCTTAATTTAAGCTTTCACTCTTGGGCTGTCTCTTGGCACCGAATCTTTCAGAGGTAATAAAACAGCATGCTGGCAGACCTGGGGCACCAGTGCAGGGCTGGAGTCTGTGACCACTTTCAAAAGGTTTTCCAGGAAATTGCTATATTGAATAATGTTTAAGTTTCCACAGAAGCTATGAGCACAGCATGGTGCAAAAAAAAAAAAATCAATTGCACAAGATTTTTTTTTAAAAAGCACCTCTGGGGTTATGGCCCCATTAAGGGAAACTACATTGTCTGATAATGGCTCTTCAGCATTCCCTGGAGACTCATAGACTCACTGGCTAATTGAAAGCCATAAGGTGTATTTACCTAGATTTATTCAGTTTTATTGCCTAATTAATTTTCCTATTTCTCTGCTATTGAAACAGAAATATGAATGGGGTCAGTTGCAAAAGTCAGTCTGAAAGACAAAATATTTTATTCTGACAACTCACCATTGGGCAGACACACAGTTAAGACTTTGAGACCATTGTTAACTAGACAATATAACTTAAAATGTGCTAACACCTATCTAAAAATATCTCTTCCATTGGACTGCCTGAAATTCCTATACTTGGAATCAAGGAAATTGGGTATCTAGGAAATCACCCCCTGAAATCTGCACTTGCACCTGAGGAGAGTTCTAGCATCACTCTCTTAGCTCTCGTAATACCTTATCAAGGATTAGTTTGCCAAATTAGATACCCTTGGAAATCTGAGTCGTGGAATTTTTTTTACAACACAAAGAACTGAATGGAAGAAAACCACAAAAAGTCCAGAGGTTCAGGATATCAGAAGATGCATTAGAAATGTTATAGGGGGCCCGGCTAGATAGCTCAGTGGATAAGAGCGCGCTGGGGTACCACATGGAAGGCCCCGGGTTCGGTTCCCGGGGACCTCTCTGAGCAGGCAGACGGCCTTGAGAAAGGTAAGCCGCCGTGGGCAGGGCAGAGCCGCCGTGGGCAGGGCAAAAAGCCGCCACGGGCAGGGCGGAGCCCCCACGGGCATGGCAAAGTCACCCGTGAAAAGCGGAGCTGCTGCCTGCGAACCGCGGAAGCCGGGCAGCCCCACAAAAAACAGGAGGACTGCTGCCCGCAAAACATGGAGCGGAGCCGCCCGTGAAAACGGAATGGAGCCACCCTCGAACGGAGCGAGCCGCCGCCGCGGAGGGCCGACTCGGCGCGTCGCCGCAAAGACGGGGGGAGACAAGAAGCAGACATAGAGAAACACAGAAGAATGGACACACAGCAAGAGCAAGCGGGGGGGGGGG
>PVKH010047005.1:0-10339 GCA_004027955.1 Chaetophractus vellerosus | reverse complement strand
TTACAAAGAGTTTATTCTGAAGAATCAGGAAAACAAAAGAATTGCTTAGAAAATAACCTACACCTGGCCACTAGATATAAATGCTCTACACTCAGAAAAGAGAGCCATATTTGAGGGTTCTTATGATGCTGTGATTTGGAACTCAGTAGTTAACTCTGGCTTTATTGCTTAAATATAAGGAAAGGCTTTGCATTTGTTTGTGTTCCTCAATGTTTCCGCCTAATTCCACTTAATGGAAACAATCACATTTTACTTCATGTCACAACTGCTTCTGCCTTATTTGCTCTTCTTTCTTCATTTATAATTTACAGAAATCAGATTAAATCCCAAACTGATTCAGATGTCCACACCTTAACTAATATAATATCTACAAAAAAAATCTTATTTAAAGTGGATTCACAGCCATAAGGAAACATTAAGATTATGAATATGCTTCTTGGAATGCATAACACAATCACCAACAGAATTATATAATTTTGTTTCTTACATACTGGTATTTAATCTTTTTTATTTTAAAAAATCTATTTATTTTAAAGAATATTTAGATTATATAAATGTTATATAAAAAAATTTCGGGCATGAATCTGTGAATCCTGTGGTCTAGGGAATCAAGCCAAGGGGACATTGTGGACCCTGGGGGTGGGGTGGGGAGTGATGGGATGGATTGAATGAGGGGCTTGGTGTCCTGTGGAAGTGTTTTCCATTGCATTGCAGTGGTGGACACGGGAGAGGGTGAAAGCCATCAAAATTTATAAAAGTATACGAACTAAAATGTGGACCTTGATGTGGACCAATGACAATGTTGGGGAATTACGTTTCACTATCTGTTTGTCAGTTATGTTGATGCTGTCATCCACATACAAAAAGGTTTTCATAAGGAGGGGAATGGAAGAGGAGGTTGAATACATGAGATTGTCTGCTAGTCTGTGTGTGACTCTTCTGTGACCTCAAACTTCTTTGAAAATTAAATGTAAAAAGGTGGGATGCTTGAGAGTGAGAAGAGGAAGGTGCCACAAAACAGACTGGACACCAGATATAGCACCAACAAGGCAAAATCAGGAAAAAATATTTGTACACATGTAGCTTTTATTGTTTTTTCACATATTTTGAATAGTCCAGTCTGCTGGCAATGTCTAGGTTTTTTTTCTATTATATTTATTTTTACTTTTTTAAATTTATTTTTTAATTTTTCTTAGTTTTAATTTTTAAATTTTTTCTAACTTTTTTCATTTTTTAAGTTCTCCTATGTTTTGACACTTGCATTTAAATGATGTTGTTAGGGATGGTTCACAGTGGGGGATGGACCGGTGAACCAGGACACTCTGTGGTGTGAACCTGTGAATCCTGTCATCTGGGGAGTTGAACCAGGGGGTGTTGTGGGCCCAGGGGTGGTGGGGAGGGATCCAGTGGATAGAATATAGGGCATTTGGTGGCCCATGGAAGTGTTTTCCATTGCCTTGCAGTGGTGAATACGGGACAAGGTGACAGGCATCAAAATTTATAAAAGTGTATGACCTAAAATGTGGACCTTAATGTGGACCAAATGACAATGTTGATGGATTATGTTTCACTATCTGTTTGTCAGATATGTTGGTGCTGCCATCCACATAGAGAACGGTTTGGTATGAGGGGGAATGGAGGAGGTGGTTCAGTATATGAGATTGTCTTGTATTTTGTCTGTGGCTCTGCTGTGACCCAAAGCTTCTTTGAAAATTAAATGATAAAAGGGGTGCTGCTTGAGTGATAAGAGGAAGGTGTCATGAAATAGACTGGACACCAGATATTGCACCAAGAAGGCACAATTTGGGAATTCGGGGAAAAAAATTTATACACATATATATATAATTATATTTTTTTACATTTTTTGCATAGTTCAATCATTAAATCTTGTTTTACTTTTTCTATTTTTTATTTTTTTTATTTATTTTTAATTTTCTAAAAATATTTTTATTATCAAGTTCACCTATATTATAACTCTTACATTTATGTACCATTATTTTTTCATTTTCCTATTCATTGCAATTGGCTACTGTGATGGCTTCACCTGTGAAGAGGCTATGGATCACAGAAGGGTCACAATGTGGATGGGAGAGGATCATTGGAGAGGGGGTGTCAAGGTAGGGGGTGCATGGGAAGAGGTCCACCTGAACATATATAAAAGTCATACATAATTGTTCAAAGGCTCAAGGGACATGGTCACAGGGTGAAGTATTACTCAGTAAATGGGAGAATACTAAATTCCCATCCTGGAGACCTCTGTCATATTTTCCAGAAGAGTAGCAATATTCCCCTGAGTACAGGGGCAGGGTCTGGCAAAGGAGGATAATCCATTGATGGGCCCTTGTTATTGATGACTACCATAGCCTAGTGTTAAGGCGGGTCTAAGAGTTGCCTCTGGAGAACCTCCTTGTTGCTCAAATGTGACTTCTCTCTAAGTCAAACTCAGAATATGAATACATTACTTTCCTCCCAGTGTGGGACATGACTCCCAGGGATGAGCCTCCCTGGCAACGAGGGATTGCTAACAAATGCCAACAGCCAGTACAACTGGGAAAAAACTTCAATTAAAAGGGGGAAATGGTAAAGACAAATGAGTTCATAGGGCTAAGAGTCTTCAAAGTGAGTTGGGAGACCAATCCAGAGGTAACACTTATGCAAATCCCAGTAGGACCTCCTAGGTTTCCAATATGGATATCACCCCAAACCGAGGGCCTCTGGAGGGCTTTGGAGATATCCAGGTCCTATATCAGGGCAGATATTCCCAGAGTTTGGTGCCTTACTAGTGGGCCCTGGTTTGGAGTCCTTGCTCCTGAGAGTGACAGAGTCTGACCGAAATATGTCTCCACTGCACACTGTCCATCTGTCTCTTCTATTCAAAACTATATTTGATGCTAGAGTTTTAGGTGTACTTCCATAGACCAGAGACTGTGGGCTGTCCATGTGCCAACTGTGTCCAGTGACTCTGTGGACCTGCAACTCAATGGGCTCACCCAGGACACCTAGTTGGGAGTTGAAGATGGATGATGGCTCTGCAGGGGAATGCAAAGAGCCTGCAGCTTCAGGCAGGAAAATCCCTTCCATCATATCCATGGGATATAAGCCCCCTCTCACTTGGTGGTGGAGGGGACATCACCATCCCAGACTCCTTGGGATTGGGGGAAGAACTGTGGACTAGAATGGACTTGTTGGCATCCTGCTATAGACTTATGATATATGTAATGGAAGAAATTGCAAAATTATGTGGAGCCAGGGTCACTGGACACTTTGGGAGCAGGGTGAGGGAAGAGCAATTGTAGTGAAGGGTTTTTTTTTTGGGACCTGGGAATTGCTGTGGGTTATGCTGGAATGGAGAATATAGGCCATTTTGTATCATCATGTATCATGCAGAATTGTATGGGAGAGAGGGTCCTCTACAGTCTGAACTGTGATCTATGCTTGAGGGCAAAGCCCCAAAAAGTGTATATCTATCACAGGTGTTATGCCACACTAATGAGGGATGTGTGTTTGGGGGGGTTGTGGGTGGTGTGAGGGCATGGCATATGGGTGCTCCTGGAATCTCTGTGTAACATTTATGTAATGAATGTACCCTAAAAAATATAGATATATAAAATATAAATTAAAAGAAAGATTTAAAAAAATTTAGAGGATTCTCATATGACCTATTCCTTCCCATTCCCACACTTTCCCACATCAACACATCTTTCATTAGTGTGGTACATTTGTTACAAATGATGAACACTTGTTGAAGCATTGCCACTAACAGTGGTCTATAGTTTACATTATACTTTACATTCTGCCCCATGTAATTTTGTAAGTTATGACAAAATATATAATTGCCTGTATCCATTATTGTAACTTCATGCAGGACAATTCCAGTGTCCCAAAATTGTCTCCATATTACCATGTCCCAAAAATGCCCCCATATTGCACCTAATTTTCCCTCTCCCTCCCCTCAGAATCTCCAGTTGCCACTCATCTGCAGCAATGATAAAACTTCTTCCATTGCTAGAATCACAATAAGTCTATAGTAGAATAATAATGTCTACTTTAGTCCATTGTTCATTCCCCAATCATGAGGATTTTGGAATTGTCATGACCACTCTGTCTCTAATTAAGAGAAGGCTCATACCCAATGGGACAGATGGATGGAACTGTCTTTCTTACACTTGCAGAGTACCTCTGTTCCTTGGGTTGGGTGTTGTCCATCATCCCCACCTTGTTAGTTGTCCTGGGTGAGTCCAAGTAACTTGAAGGTGGGTGTTGCAATGTTGCTGAGATACAGGGCCCAAGTGGCACATGGATGGACCAAAGATTTAAGTCTCTTGGACATACATCTATCAAATATATTACTAACAATAGGTTCAAATAGAAGGGCTGCAAGAGCAATACATAGAGAAACCAGAAATGAGTCCAACTCTGATACACTGGGGAGCTTAAGTTCCAAGGTAATGCCTAGAGGCAGGGTGCCAAACTCCTGAGCCACCTTCCCTGCCTGTAGTATTTAGATGTCTCTAGAGCCCTCAGGAGCTCCACTATTTGAGGCAATATTCACTGTGGGAGCCAATGAGATCTTTCTGAGATGTGTATAAGTGTAACCTCTGGAATGACCTCATGGCTCACTTTGGCATCTCTTAACCATTAAGAACTCATTTGTATTTACCATTCCCTCCTATGATCAAGGTCTTTTTCCAGATGCATTGTTAATTGGTGCTTGTAATAGTCCCTCAATGCCAGGGAGGCTCATCCTCAGAAGTCATGTCCCATAACAGAGGGAAGGTAGTGTGTTTATATGATGGGTTTGGATTAGAGAGAGGTCACGTTTGAGCAAGTTGCCCTCAGGAGGCAACTCTTAGGCAATATATAATACTAAGCTAGGTTTCAATTTCAAGAGTAAATGTTTGTAAGTGTAGTCATCAATATCAAGGGCTTGGTGCAAGAGTCCATGCTCTTTCACTAGGCACCACCCCTGTACTTGGGGGATATAGACAAGAAAGAATCATTGAAATCAAAGACAATAAAATCAAAATGATTTAGTTTAAAATGGAGAAAGAAATCATCTAAGAGAAAAAGTGAACCTAACCTTAGTGTCATGGGGTATCCTCAAGAATACCAATACAGTCATAAATTGATTTTGGGAAGAAAAAAGAGAGAAAGGGACAGGAGAATATGAAAATAAATAATGGCAGAAAATTTCTCTAATTTAATTAAAGACAAGCACAAGTATTCATGAATATCAGGAACAACATAGAGGAGAATCTTGAAGAGAACTATGCCAGGCATAATGTAGTAAAACTGTAGAATGCAAACACAAGGAAAGAGATCTAAAAATAGGAAGAGAAAAGCAACATGTTGTGTAAAAGGTAATTCCTACAAAATTAAGTAGGAATTACTTTTGGTTTCTTAGCAAAAAGCATGGTGGCTTGAAGGCAATGTGATGAAAAATTTAACTACTGAAAGAATACAATCTCAACACAGAATTTTATATCTGGCATGTTGTATTATACATGAGGGCACACTTAGTATATTCCCAGATTAAGAAAAGCTGTGGGAGAACATCACTGCTAGACCTGTCTTACAATAACGATAGAGTTTTTCAGATGGAAAAGATAGGACACTAGACAGTGGACTGAAGCAACAAAAATGAATAAAGATTTCTTGTAAAGGTAAGCATATGGGTAATGATAAGCCTCTGTATTATGTTCTACTAATTTTATGTAATTCCACTTATTTGTTCAGATTCTAAAAAGCACACGCTTAAAAATTAATGAACCACACAATTTTATAGGATTTGAAAAATGCATAACGGCTGGTATCTGTCATTGTAATATCATGCAAAATGATTCTAGTGTCTCAAAAATGCCCCATGTTACACCTTTTGTTCCCTCTTCTTTCCCTCAGAACCTCTTGTGACCACTGTCTTTATATCAATATTACACATTCTTCCATTTCTAGAATATCAATAACTCTACTTTAGTCTATCATTGTAATCCTCCCTATGTTTGTTCATTCCTCTATCTTGAGGACTTGGGGATGGTGAATGGCTGACTCTGCTTCCAACTGAGAGGATACTTAGATCCCATGGGGCAGATGGATGGAACTGTCTTGCTTGAACTTGAAGATGCTATCTGCTCCTTGGGTTGGCATTGTCCATCATCATCATTTTGCTAGTTGTCCTGGTGAGTTGGATGAACTGAAGTGTAGGTATTGGCTGTAATTCTGTTGATTTTCAAGGTTCACCCATCATATGAACTGTCAGGAAATTTAAGGCTCTGGGATGTGCATTTAACAGGTATAGTAATAATTATACATTCAAATAAATGGGATAGAAGAATGATGTTTGGACAATTATAAATGAGTCTATCTTATATATTATCATATATTCCCAGGTAAGGCCTACTGAAAAGGTGCCAATTTCCTGTGGTTGTTTGCCCTCCCTACCATATCTAAGTGTCACTAAAGTTCCCAAGAACTCCTATTTGAGGCACTGTTTAGTGTGTCAGACAGTCTAATCCTCCTGAGATATGCAAAAGTATAACCTCTGATAAACCTTTGAAATCTCATAGCCAAAATCTCATGGCCACCTTTGAGCAACAAAGAAGCCATCAGGAGATAACTCTTAGGTGATATCTATTACCAGGCCAAGTCAACAATTGTAACATATGCACCACACTTATGAAAGATTTTATTAATGGGGGATAGTGTGGGAGCAAGAGGGAGTGGGGTATATGGGAATCCCCTATATAAACAATGTAACATTTATGTAGTCTAAAACTTCTTTAAAAATAAAGAAAAAATATAAAAAATTAAAATAAGAAAAGTCAATGAAAATTCTATAGTTTACAACACTCACTGTGAAAAGATATAATTTGTAACAAGTACAATAAGGAATTGAGGAGATGCTGGAGCATAAGAACAAATGTTTGCATATATTATTGAAGTAAGGTTAGTATAAAATAATTAGATTTTTATAGATTAGTATATTTTATTTAAGCCCAATAGTAACCACACAGTATCTGAAAAAGCAAATAGATGAAAATGTGAAGGGACTTAAAAAATCTATAATACAAAATATTAAAAAGTTATGAAAACAAACAATCAAGAATCGAGGGAAGAAAGATATAAAACTGTAAAAAGAGTATAAACTAACTAAGAGAAAATAGTAAAAATGTAAGAAAAGAATTCTGCATTATTAGTAAATACTTTAAATAAAAAATGGACTAAATCCTCCATTAAAAGGTAGAGGTTGGCACAATGGTTAAAACGATTTGTGTAACACAAGAGACTCAACTCAAATTCAAAAGCACAGGTTGGATGAAAGCAAAAGGGTGGAAAAAATATCCCATGCTGAAAGTAGCCTAAAAAACTAGGGTAGCTGTACTAATACCAGATGAAATAGTCTTCAAGTCCAAATTATTAAATAGGACAGAGAGTAGACTACAAACTGATGGTCAAGTCAACAAGAAGACATAAAAGTTATATATGCACTGAAACAACAGAGACAATAATGAAGCAAGTATTGATATATTTGAAAAGAGAAATAGATGGTTCTATGAGCTAGTAATGACTTCAATGTGCAACATTTAGTCATGGATAGAACATAAGATTGATAAAACAATGTATAACTTGAGTGATACTGTGAATAATCTAGAGCTAAAAGATACATGTAGAACACTTCACCCAAAATGATCACAATATACATTTTTTTCTAGTGCAAACAGGTCTTTCTTCAAAATAGACCACATTCTGTATTACAATACAAGACTTAATAAATTTAACAAGATTGATATCATAAAATGAAACTTCTCGAATACTGAATCATGCTAAAAGTAAATTTAAAAAATACCTGTAAAACGAACTATGTGAAAGTTAAAGAGTACATTCTTAAACAATGAGTCAAAGACATCAGAGAGGCTTTTAAGAAATGTCTTTACAAGAATGAACAGAAACAGGATATACCAAATCTTATAAAGAATCTAATGCAGTAGTGAGAGGGAAAAGTATGGCTCTGAATTCAAATGTCAATATATAACCTCACAACATGAGGAACATAGAAAAGAAGAACATAATAAAACAAAGAAAGGAGATGGAATGAAATTATAAATATTATATTGAATCTAAAGGAAATAGAGAATAAAAACAAAATAGAGAATATCAATAAAAACAAAAGTTTCTTTCTAAAGGTCAATAAAATCAATAAAAGATGTTAGCTAGTCTGACAAAGGCAAAAAGAGACAGGATAGAAATAATGAATATCAGAAATGAAATGAAAAGGGGCACATTGCCATACACTCCACTGTAATAAAATGGAGTATAAAAAAGGATAAAATGAATAATTGTGCCACAAGAAAATAGATAACCCAGCTGAAATGGACAAATTATTAAATGTCTTAAGAAAAAAGAAGATTTAAGTAGACTTAAGAAAACAAATAAGTGATCAAAACTTCCCAACAAGAAAAATCAAAGCACCTGATTGGTTCACATGTGAACTTGAGAAACACCTATCTTGCTCATATTTCTCCAAAATATTGAATCAGTGTTAATTATTTCCTAATTCATTCTATGATTTGAGCCTCACCCTAACACCAAAGACAAATAAAGATACCACAAAATGTTATGAACCAATATCCCTTTTCAATATTGATACAGAAACCCTGAATCAAACTCTAGCAAACAGAATCTAACTGTATCTTAAAAGAATTATAACCCATGACCAACTGAGATTTCTCCAAAGTACTATGTGGTTCAATATAAGAAAATCAATTAACATAATACACGATATTAATAAAATGAAGTAAATATAACAAAAACTAACAAAATGAAAACATGACCATGTAAATGGAGGCAGAAAAGTCATTTGGCAAAATCCAGTACCTTTATTGTAAAAAGTGTAACAGAACTAGGAATAGTAGGAAATTAAATAAAAATGATAAATGTCATATATGAAAACCACACAGATAGCATCATTTTCAGGGACAAGGCAATGGCGACCACTATCACCGATGTAATTCAAATTAGAGTGTCAGTTGTAGCCAGAGTAATTAGACAAGGAAACAAAATAAAAGACATCAGAATTGGAATGAAGAAGCAAAATTTCATTGTTTGCAGATGGCATGAATCTATATACAGAAAATTCTCATAAATATAAAACAAAGCTAACAATTAATAATTAAGATAGCAAAATGGAGTATATAACAATTCAAAAAATCAGTGATGTTTCTATAGATTAGTAATTAACAATTATAAAAGGAAATCAAGAATAAAATTCTGTATACTAGAGCAAGTGTGAAACATCAAATAACTATGATTAAATTTAACCAAGACTGTAAAGAACTTATACAGAGAAAGGAAGAAAACAATTCTGAAAGTACTCAAATAAGACTGTATAAATGGAAGGATAGTCCATGTTCATGGATTTGAGGACTAAATATTATTTATGTGTTAATTACACCCAACATGATTTACATATGAAGTACAATATTAATCAAATATGCAACAGAGGGGAGAAGTGGCAAGATGGCATCAGTTTAGGTTTGCACTCACCAGCTCTGAAGCAGAGGAAGGCTGATTGGGGACAGGAGCCAGACAGTGTTGTCTGTGCCTGGAGTATGGGACACAGGAGTATTAACTGCATCATTTTGGAGGCAACTGGAGTGTGAGTTGGACTGTTCAGCATAAAGTCGTGAGTTCTTTACTCCCCAGCCAGAAACACAGGCGACAGGGTCCCATTCTTGGGGTGGGGGCTGGGCAATCCGAAACTTCACTGGTAGACCACTGAGGGGGGGATTAAACCCCGAGAGTGGGAAGGTCTGACAGGGGCTGGAAAGGGGTTTCCTATCTGTGAGTTTGGATGCCAGAACTTCCTAGAAGTGTACTGGAGTGTATAAGCAAGCTGGAAGTGGTGCTGGGTTGAGGGGAGGGGTGAATCTGCTTAACGGTGGCACAGATGCAAGGGTCAGCAAAGGGTGAAGCCAGCCATTTTACAGCTCCTGGCTGAGTAACACAGTCTCAGCTCCCCTAGGGGATGCAGGCAGTGGGAAGTAATAGAAAGGTCTCCATGAACGATTTGGAGTCCCCTCACAGGAGGGGGTGGTCTAGAAGAGGAGTTCTTTAAGGACCTTTATTACAACAAAAATTAAAGAGAAACATATTGACTTGCTTCCATTGCTAAATTCTGCCTCAAAGCCTGCAGAGAGAAGGCTGCAAAGCAAATAATTAATGATCACAAGCCGAGAGGCTCCACAAGTGCCCAAAAGGAATGCTGTTTTTCCTTAAGATTTAATTGCATGCTTGTGTGCTTCTTACCTCTACTCTCTCCTCCTTGTTGTTGGTGTTTTCTTTT
>PVKH010047004.1:0-10336 GCA_004027955.1 Chaetophractus vellerosus | reverse complement strand
CACATGCACATCCCTAAGTGTGGCATAACGCCTCTGTTAGTTACACACATTTTGGGGCTTTGCCATCAGACATAGATCACAATTCAGGCCATAGACAACCCACTCTTTTTACAGTTCCTGAATGATACATGATCATAGAAACTGGCCTACATCCTCCATTGCAGCATCATCCATGACAATTCCCAGGTCCCACCCCCCCCCAAAAAAAAACAAACCAAATAAACAAGGGAAGTGAATGTGGCTCAACCAGTTGGGCACCCACCTGCCACATGGGAGGTCCCGGGTTTGGGTTCCGGTGCCTCCTTAAAGAAGACGAGCAGACACCGCCCCCACTGCAGTGAACAAGGTGCCGCCCCAGCCACAATCAGCAGATGCCACAAGCCAGCAGGTGCCGCAGCTCATAGGGAGCAGATGTGGCTCAGGTCACTGGGCACTGGCCTCTCATGTGGGAGGTCCTGGGTTCGGTTCCTGTGCCTCCTGGAGAAGGCGAGCAAACAATGAACAGTCAGACGAGGGAAGCATGCCAGGGGGGTATGTAAAAGAAAAAATAAAGTAAATAAATAAATCTTTTTTAAAAAAGGAAATCAGGTATAACAAATGTACCACAATCATGTAAGATGTTATTAATACGGGAAAATGAGGGAAGGGGTGGGACTGGTTTATATGGGAATCTCCTATACTTCCAATGTAACTTTTATGCAATCTAAAACTCCTCTATAAATAAAGTTTCTTATGTAAGAATAAATAAAAATGAAAAAAAAATAACAACAAAAGAAATGAAGTTATTTGAGAAAACCATCTCCATCTAGCCACTAATTTACCACCAATTAGTATTTCAGTATAAATTAGTTAATAAAATCAGTATTTTCTTGAAAAATAGATCTGAGGAAAGAGACAAGATTACAAAAATCTTAAAGTGCTGGACCAAGTATCATAGTTTAGTATTTGGGGTACTGTTAAAAGGCCAAATCTATAGACTAGTTTGTCGGGATGGAGTTTAACCACTTAAAACCACCTGGAAGGAGATGCTAAATCTGGGAGGAAGATTGCTTTGTCAGAGACTACTAAGTCCCTGGTATATATTTCCCCCTTCTTCCTTTCAGTTATACACACACACATACACGCTTAGTTGTAGTGAGTAACATGTCAAACCTACAGATGTTTTTCAGTTCTCCCTTATTGTTAAGCATGGCCATGTAGCTAATTCCTGGACAGTGGAAGGTAAGCAGAGGTCATATTTGCAACTTCCATATCATATCCTTAAAAGTAAGATGTCTCCCCTCCAATATGTCTCCTTTCTCCTTGTTTGTAAGACTGAGGACACATTGTTGGTTAGTCAGCTTTGGTTAAGTCCTTGTCCACAATGATGGAAAATACCTGGGTGCCTTGCCTAGGTGACTCTTAACGTAGAGCCATAGGACCTCCTTGGACTGCCTGCGTCCCTCTTGACTGTGATGGTTCAGCCACTGGGGTCCTAGAATATATTTGTTACAGCAGTTTAGATGCTTCGTAATCAACAGGATGCAAAAGAAGAAAGCTGAAAGGAGCTTTCTCTTGCTTCACAGTTCTGCTTGGGGCAGTACTTAAAAGAGAAAAAACTAAACAGGTCATTCATCTTCTTAGCTGAATCTCTTTTTAAATGTGCTTTGACTTGATATGTAATACTAATCTAATTATATCCAAATGGCTCATATTTAATAAAATAGATCTCTAGCTGTTCTGTAGTAGCCACATTCGTTTTGGTCGTAATTTGTGATAGATGTTGGAGGATACCAAAGTTACAAATGCTGGTTTAATCATCTTTCTTGCCAAGTTCGTGTTCCCAACTTGAAGGACAATGCTTGTTTTCTAACATACCTACCTTTGGAAATAAAATTCTTATACCATAAAACAAATGTATTTCATGAAATCTCTTTCTTTAGAATGCTTAAATAAAAGCGGGTATAGGTTTCTTTTTCAGGTAATGATACGTTCTAAAATTAGATTATGGTGATGGTTGCACAACTCTGGTGAATACCCTAAAATTCATGAAAACCCCTGAGCCATACATTTAAATGGGTAAAGTATATGGCATGGAGGATTTTACTAAGGGCTATACAACCCCTGCCTAAGAAATCCTGTTTCCTTTGCTATCAAGACAATTTTATTGAAAATATTTAACCTTGAATCGCTTATCACTTAACCTCTTTTAGTGAAGGTCAGTTCTCAGCTGTAAATAATAGAAAACTCTGAACTTCTGTTATTCTGGCTTAAACAGAAAGGGATATAAATGTATCATACAAAAAAAAAGTGTCCAGAGGCAGCGGGTCCAGTGCTGGCCCAGCAGCCCTGCAAGGTCATCAATGAGAACTTTTCCATCTGCTTCTCACTGTTCATAGCAGAAGTGACTTCAGCTTTTGTCACTTGGTTTGGTGACCTAATTACCCCTTACCCCTGCTCTGCCCTCTAAGCTCAAACCGTATTAAGAGAGGTACTTTGCAGGAGTCGCTGCTTACCTCTCCTTGTACAGAACTCTTTCTTGTGGCCTCTCCTAATCGCAAAAGGTTGGGATACTTAGAATTTAAGCATTCCAGTGTGTACACTACAGAAAAAAAAGGGAGCAGGAGATTGCAAGTGGCTTTTGGCTGGCTGATTCAGCATCTGCCAGGCAACCCCTTTGGTTATTCAGCCTCTTCTTACCCTGCATTCACTTTATATGGAATACACTTACTTCTTCCCCATGGGGCACAGTTTCCAAGTCATACCCAGTAACTGCATCCAGCTAGAAGTCTGGAATTTCTGTGGAATGTGTAGCCTTCAGCATCAGGCCCTATAAGGTTTTTTTAAGGTCTTGATGATCTATAAGCTAAAAAACAAGTTCTCTGTCCACCAACTCCAACAACCCTCTCTCAGGAGCAAATCCTCATGCTTATTATTCAATTAAGTACCCAAATAAATCCTCAAGCTTATTATCAAATTAGAACTGACCACCAAGTGTGAAAACACAAAGGCAAAGTCCCATGAGGCAGCTTCTAATATTCAAAATGGACAGCCACAGAATATATATATATATAATCCCAAGCCTTTGCTCTTTTAAAAAATCCAGGTTATTTCCAGTTCCTCTTAGGTTCCACAAGGTATTCCAAACCCAAACCAATAAAAGAGAATTGGAAAGACAAAAAAAAAAAAAAAAAGAAAAATGGAGACGAGAGGCAGAAAAGCTAAGTGAAAAATGCTACAACCTTGGAAATATATTTTCGGGATAAACACATATGGGGGACACTAAGAAAGCCAAGTCAGCTTTGGCGCTGATATAGAGTTACAATGAGCGGAGCCAAAGAGCTCTGTGGATTAGGGAGAGGGTAAACTGAAGGAGCCTCTGATAGTCATGAGAGCTAGACTGAAAACTATAAGCACAACCTATGTTTTTCCTATCAGAATAGCAAGGTTACTGAAACAGGCAGTCTCAGGAAGACAGCAGACAATTAGAGATGGGGCCTCTGAACCTACAAAATCTATTTTCGGCCTCCTGAAGGGTCCCTTACTAAAGAGGACATGCACACACACATCCATATACATTTTGTTTCTTTCTTTGCCAAGGATTCATTTTAACTTTGTATTATTGAAATGGAGATGAATGTTAAATATTTTTATTCAACCAATTAATTAAGTGGTTCCTTTTATAGTTCATTCTGAATTTGATATCTCTGGATGGATGAAAACTTTACATCTTTGGGGGAATATGTAGGATCTTAAACAACGATTTAGTTGTAGGAATTGCTGAAACCTATGTCTTTTATCTAAGGATCCATTTTAAAGCTCCTTGAAGTTTTGTTAAGGGTTGAGGTGGGGATATCTGATAAAGTTTCATAATTTCCAGACTTCACCTTAAACTTAATTCCTCTTCTTGTGTCTTCTCTAGGGAAGAGAACAATGGGCCGTTGCTTATCTGTTCTATTCTTGAAATGTGGATACTTTTAGGCCTTTCTTTTCACTAAATAGTCCACGTTCCTTTACTTTGCTTAAACTTATAACTCCTATTTCTCAATCCTTTAACAACTCTCGTTGACATCCTTGGTTGATATAAATAGTCATTTTCACTTTTTGTTCTCTCATGATTGTTTGAAATAGTATTTCTAAGAAAAAATTAACATAACTTTAAATGGTTTTACACCATCTGCATTACAGGGCCTAAAGAAATACACTCCCAAGATTCTAAATGACTAGTGATTACTTTTGAAAACTTAGACTAAACTAGGTAGGCCCAGAAAATGGGATAAAATAAAACATGTAAGTTTTATTTGTCAGAACAAAAAGATTTGCTGTGATAATTACAATTTGGCAGGTCTTTTGTGAGGCCCTGGGGAGAAGAGAAATATGCAGCCTATATGGGATAATAGAAACAAGAGCAATAAGCTGCATGGGATTTTATAAGGAAAAAAAAAATCACTCAAAAGCTATAGCCCTCCATTCTTTCTTTCACAAAATTGTAAAATTAGTAGATGAAGGAAAGGTATTTAGTTTAATGCACTTGGTCAGCTATAAAACTTTCAATATAGTTTTACCTCAAAATGTAACTCAAATTATCTTATTAAAAAGAAGTACAAATTTTGAGACAACTGGAAACTTTTACCTAATAAAGTGCCTACCAAAGTTTGGAGGCCTAATATCAGGCAAGGGAATATGAATAGTGGGCTTGCTTCAATTATCAGAGAATAAGGGACTACCTGTCCCACATCTCCATGCTACGTCTTCCCTAATATCCTCCCCTTCAAAGACCAGTGCTTCAGTCTCTGGGGGAAAAATATACAAGTTCTGTTAGAAGAGTTCAGAACATCAGACACACTGGAAGGTAGAGATGATGTGGGGGGAGGTGTTGGGGGATCAGAGATATCAAGGAAAACTGCATGTGATGCACGATGCATTACCCTAGCTCGCCTCCCGCCTCCCTGTGCAACCAGAGTGGCACAGCCAATCTCACATCCACCACCCCCACCCCCACTCTAAGAAACTGAGGCTTCTTCTCTGGAAAAAAATGAAAGAAAGAAAGAAAAAAATGAAAAGACCAAGCAGCTCTGACATTTGAAGATCCTTCATGTAAAAGCCCACATGTTAAAATCTTTCCCACATATCAAGAGATTTCATCCAGCTATTTTTTTTAAATTCAATTGTTACTTATGCTTCAGTATGAATGAATAGCAAAGAGTGCCAAATATTTGAGGAAAATACACAATAGGAAATATATAGAGCAAAACAAATAAGGAGAGCAAACTGGGAGAAAAGAGACACTATAAGTCACAAAAGAAAAAAATAAGTAATTATAAAAATTATTGTTATAATCAGAAAGACAAGAGAACATATTGCATCTATCAGAAACAAAATATTATAAAAAAGAATAATCAAAAGACATGGAAGAACTAGTAGAATTTAATATTTGATTACTGGAGGAAATTCTTGGATTTGGAAGATAGAGTTAAGGAAATGTCATAGGAAATATAAATAAATAAATAACAGAAAGGTAATATAGTAGAGAAACAAAACAAACAAACAAACAAACAAACAAACAAAAAACATAATAAATCTAAGAGATTTATCCAGAAAAGAATAAAGAAAACAGAGGTGAAAAAATTATGAAAAAGCAATTCAGGAGCATTTCCCAGAATTGAAAGACCTATGTTTCTACATGGAAATGGTCCACTGAGGACTCAGCACGAAGGCAAAAGGCCCTCACCTGGGCAAATTATCATGAAATTTCAGAAAGTAATGATTAGAAAAAGACCCTATGAGTTACTTAAAGAGGAGAAGCAAGCCATGGAGAAACGTTTAGGATTAGAATTGTATTGGAATTCTTAAGAGTAATCCTAAAATCTAGAAGACTGTTGCTCAATGACTACAAAATTTCAGTGTAACATGACTTCCAAGTTATTGAACATATATGAGGGGAAAATAAAGACATCTTCAGATAGTCAATGTCTAAAATAAGTGGATCTGCTGTGCACTCTCTCTTAGGAAGGTCCTATAAGATATGTTTTGGGAACACAGAAGAAAAAATACAAGAAAGAAAACCCAGGAAACAAGAGTTCCAATACACATGAACAAAGGTGAAGGCCAGGAGTCAGCCAGGCATTACCCAGCGAGAGTATAGATTGGAGAAGAGTCGGAAGACTGTGTATGGTACTTAGAACTATGTTTCAATTATTTAGAAAAAGTAATGATAAACTTTTGAAATCATTTATTAAATTTTAACAAGTTTATTTTTAAAAGTAAATACTTTATAGGAAATAGAAGTGAAAAATAAACATAATAAAAATAAGCAAAAAAGTAGGCAATATTAATTCCAGGAAAAGCAAAAAGCTTTATTGAAAAGGAATGTAATCTTTGGCTCAGATATGAAAAATATTTATGTAATAATATTTATAGAAATACTGACTATTAATTTAACTGAAAAATTGTAACCTAACTATGCTGAAAGAGTGGGAGAAGACAAGTAGATGGGAAATATATGAAATTTCATACTTACAAAACAAAAACTAATGTATTATATCTATTATTGTAAAATCAAGATATATATATCTTTGAAATATGGAAGTGAAGAAGTAGGTCAAAAGCTTTGAAAGTGGTTGTTTTATATAGAACAGAACAAATAAGGGGAATGGTAAGGAACTGCTATATTGTGGTATAAGCCTTTTAGTAGTCCATGTATGTATTATTTCAGGAAAAGTTCAGCATAATGAAACTAACAAAAGCTAATTCGAAGAAGTCAGTTAAGAATATAGTGAGTTCTTTAAAAATCACTGGTAGATTAGGCAGTGGCCCTTATCTTTTGACTGATCAGTGCTTTCTTATTTCTGGGGACTTGCCATTAAATAGAACCCTCTGAACAAATTAAAACCTATCTCCATTTACAATAGGTACATAGATTAGGTCACAATTTGTAAAGTGCTCTTTAGAAACATGATGTCATTTTATTAGTGTATGCATTCAAAATTTTACGATGTTTAACTTGGTTTGCTCTAGTGATTTTGTTTGACATATATAAAAATTCAAAGCCTGCTTAAAAAATTAAAAGTACATAAAATCCCTGAGGATCTTAGAGAAGTATATATTTTCAACTAAAACTATGTATTAATGGCTTCACATCTTTACCCAAGACTTTTTCCCTGAATTTCCTTTCTCTTTTTCCACTCACATTCTTTTTCACCCACATGGTGACTCAATTTTTTCCCAGCTTTTCAGGCTCTTGGAGCTACTGAGGGCAATTATGGAGAAAATAAGCTAACCTGGAAGGAGCTTCAAGAAATGCTGCAAAAGCATGTCACTGCAAACTTTGAAAGGCACTATTGCCTCTCGACCTCACAGAGAGAAACTTCCCAGAAATAATCTAAATTGAATATGCTCAGTACTTTAAAATTCAGAATGCACTGGTGTCTACAGGAGTCAAAAAGTTAAATAATCTAGGAAGTTCGTGGAAAATAAACTGTAACTCATTCTTGAGCTCTTCGATCAAAGATGAAACTTTTCATCAAGAATTGCATGATACAGTGCAAAATATAAATACCACATGTACAGTTTACTTGTTCACACAAATCCATGGGGGAAAAATCAATATGATTATTTGGTAAGTAGATTAAAATGTTTTTTTTTTTAAATTGACCCAATTCTTTTATGTTTCAAACAGTTTTATTGCATTCTTTATCCAGGCATCTTAAAAATAAACTGCTTTACCTTCACTTGTTTCTTGTGTTATTTTTGATGACTTAAAAGGGAGCATACCATTCTGAATTTCACAGCAACCGATGTATTTCTAACATGACAATACTCTTATTGCAGGAAACTGCCAAAAGCAACTAAGGAAGACTGTGTTCATCACAGCAGAATATACTGTATTCAACTAATTGGAACATTATACACTACAATCTTGGCAAAACGTGCCACCTATGAAGAGATATCACTGTCTTAATAATTCTTCGATGGTCATAGGAGGACAAACAGTTGTTGTTGACAAGTGTTTGATCTTCATAAGTCTGCTGCTGTGACAAACTACAAACTATATTTTATCCTCCACTTCTGTGATCCTTCACCTAGATAAGAACCAACACCTGGCATCTTTTCAAATTTTCTTTTTTTTTTCCTTTTATATCAGTGGCAAAAGTTAAAAAGGTAACATGAAAAGAAAGATGAAACAGGAATACTGTTCAAATTGAAGGACTGTAGTTTCAAGTTTCAATCCTGTATCAAAACATCTCCGCCTTATCTTTTTTCCCAGTCATCACAAATGATGAGTACAAAGAGGTACACAAACATCAGTACAATGCCGTGTGTGTACTGCAATCCAAAAATCACAGCTACAAAATTATACCTGACATATCAAAAACTGGCAGTCACATCCTCAAGATTTCTTCCTCTCGTTCCCATGGACCTTCTTTATTAATAAATCTGACACATAAAAAGCATCTATATGACTAAAGTGTCAGTTACTGGAAAGACCGTTTTGATCTATTTCTCAACTTTTAGAAGAAATATTCTCTTTTTCATGAATACAGGATCCGTTCACTGACTGCCAGCTTTCAAATGACCACCTCTTGAAGTTTAATTTTAAGTTTTAAATAAATATTGTATGCATGTAGAATAATTACGATGCTCTAGAGAGACACTGTATAATGACATTGATTCTTTTTTATCTAAAAATGCCAAGCCCTTAAGGCAGCAAAGTCTACATTTGCCACAGATGTGGGAATGCTCATTCCATGTATTAAATTTCAGAAGGGGCAGCATGGCACTTTCATTTAGATGCCAGAAGTATTTCCTGAGTAAACTCCAGTTTTCATGTGTTTAAAACTTCTTTCCGTAAGACTTGTTCGGTATAAGCTACATAAGGAAACCACTGGACTCCTAATAAATGTTTTCCACGTAAATTTCTTTAAATGAACATAAAGTTTCTCCATTATAAAAATGAATGTGCCAAATAAAATCTAGATTGTGGATATATGAAAATCCTCTTCAGAGTAATCCATCATGTTACATAGTCTTTACAAATGCCTCTTGGATATTTCTATTTAAAGATCAAAAGATTTTTTAGGTTTATGTTTATAATATGTTATCTCAGTTCCCTACCAAACTCCATTAGTGGATACTATTTAGAAAGAGGAGGAGAATGAAGTTAAGAACAGATATAGAAATTAGCATTGTGTCTTTAGTGCCTTCCATCAGGATACTTACTACACTGTTTATTTAGATATAGCCCACATAACTTAGCAATCATAGGCACATATTAGGAAAAAATCATACTACATCAAGATTGTGTCCAGATTCAGGAGACTGTTTAAATATTTTGGCTCATCAAAATATTCTGGTCAAATCAGACCAAAAAAAGAAAAACACTATTATTAGTCAAAAATATGGTTGTCTGCACTGTGACCATCCCCCTTTGGACTCTTGTAGTAACATCTACCTGGTCTTCCTGCTTCAAATCTTGCTCTTCTACAACCATAGTTCTAAATATTAGCCAGAGTTCATTTTTTTAGACAGAAACCAGATGTTATCAACTATATTCACAACCTTCCAATGGATCCCCCAACATACTAGAATAAAACCCACACATGCTCTCTGCATCACTAAACCACTGCATTATCTGCCCCTGGCACTCTCTGACTTCATCTCCCATCATCTCTCCTTTCATCACTCTACTTCAGCTTTGCTGCATTTTTTTACCTTCAAGTAAGGAAGATGATTCTTACCTCAGTGTCTTTGAACTTGCTGATCCTTCTGATCTGAATATTTTTCTATAAGGTTTTTCCTTATAGAAATAATTCTTTTCTAGCAACCTTTTTACAATAGCCATTCTCACACTCTGTCTCCTTATCCTGCTTTCCTTTTCTCCATTAAGTTTACTATTCTCTGAATTTATTTGTGTATATATGTATGTGGTTATATGGTGGCTCTTTCCACTATAAGCTCCATGAACATTGGGGTTTTCTTTGCCTTTTTCATTGCTATTTCTTCAGCATCTAGAATAGTGCCTGAACAATGAAAATAAAGGAATGGAAATGTTAATGAATGTAGGGGAGACAAATGGCTGACCTTTGGAATGATATATTTTCATTATCCAGAAATGTTAAGTTGGTTTATATATGGACACTTAGCTAAAGAATCATTTGTCCAATACCATGAGCATGTTATATAATCTCAAAATTCTGGTTGCTATATTTTTAATTCTATGCTATAGCTCTAAAATGTGCCCAGGCCCGGCTAGATAGCTCAGTGGATAAAGAGCTCGCCGGTGTACCACATGGGAGGCCCCGGGTTCGGTTCCCGGGGACCTCACCGAGCGGGCAGACGGCCTTGAGAAAGGCAAGCC
>PVKH010047003.1:0-10342 GCA_004027955.1 Chaetophractus vellerosus | reverse complement strand
GGAACCCTCTTGAGAAATGCCTTCCTACATCTTAGAATTTAATCGCCAGTCCTAGCCAAAAGCAAGGCTGGGAAATGATGGCCTATGAGCTAGGGCCATTGCTACCTTGTACTAATTCTGGGTTTGTTTAGTAAGGAAGAAAGTGAATGAAATTGGATAGGAAGCAAACAAGGTGTGCTAAATTGTTGTTTTCTTTTTTACCTTGTTTATGGCCTTATTGTTAACCTTATTCAGTGAGTGGAGAGGAAAGAACAATGATCTTGAAGACACAGAGTCTAGCCAAAGAATAAAATTTAACTGCGTAATTGCTAAATGACAGGAACTCTTCTTTAATCTTAGAATATGGAAGTAAACAATACAGACAGATGTGGTTCTTGACTTCATAGATGTTATAAGTTTGTGAGCAAGATGTTTATTGAATAAATAAGCAGAAGTATGGTAAGTCTTGCTAAAAAGAAAATGTAAAATGAAATGGTAATGAATACCATAAGGACCTAACCTAGTTTGTGTGGTCAGAAAATGTTTTCTGTGTAAATGACATAGAAGAAGAATAAGAGTTTGCAAGTCTAAGACCCTGGAAAGGTAAGAGGATTTCAGGCTGATGGAAGAATATATTTGAAGGACTTGTTGAAGAGGAAGAAAATATGGTACATTGAGTGCATGAGTAAATCCGATTTGGCCAGAGCACTGATAATTTGAAGAGAAGGGTCACTGCAAGCAAAGAAGAATCAGAGGAAGGGGTTAAATTACAGTAGACTTCCTAGGAGATGTTTAGGACTAAGCATTTCATAATAAGGCCAATGAGAAGCCACGGAATACATTTCAGTAGGAGTGATGCATGACTGGGTTTTTATTTTAACGGATCACTCTGTCTGCCTATAGAGAATGAAATGGAGGGAGAAAGTAGGACATTTTATTATTCAGAAATGAGCATATAGTGGCTTAGATTAGTACAGCAATAGGGGTACTAGAGAAGAGTAGATAGACTTTAATGGCATTAAGATAGTAGAATCTACCAGTCCGGGTCATGAATTGGATGTCAGGGGTGAGGGTTAGGGAGAGTCTGGTTTTTGATGGGAGATCTGGGTGGATTGCGGTGACAATCATAGATTGGTAAGAACGACAGATTGAAAAGGCTGGAAGAGATCATTTAGTCCAACATCAGTAATTTATAGATGGGAAACTCAAGGCCAGAATGAGAAGTAACTGTTCCAAGGACAGTTTTGCAAAGTTGCACTTAGATGGATTCATTTATCAATATTTATTGAGCACCTCTTATTTTTCAGACACTGTGCTTGACAATGGGGTTGCAGAAAGGAACAAGAGAGATTTGGTTTTTCTTCACCCTTTCAGAAAGTTCAGTCTAGTTTGCCTAACTTCAGCCCAGGGCATCTTCCCTGCAACTGCACACATTCCTTCCTTTCTGAGAATTTATAGTGTTATGTTTTATGGTATTTTATCCATCCTTAAATGAATACCTTTGAGAACAATTATTTTACCATTTTGAATCTGCACCTCTACATCAACTGGACTTAAATCTCAACAACATTTCTTCATATTGTCTACACAAAGAATCTTAAAAGTAGCTACAAACTTTATGTAATAGTATCCTCATCTGCCAGTTGTATGGTTCTATCTGCTGTATTTTATTTAAAGAGTTAAAGGCATATTATTAAAAGTTCCATTATATTCTCTATGCTTAAAAGAGTATAAATAGCTGTGGTTGCATGTTTACTTTTTTTAGTTTTTATGATCCCATTAGGTTTACAAATTTGCCTATAGTTGTATGTTATGGGATTCAGAATTCCAACTTCAAAGCTGTTACTATGACTTTTGCAATCCTCTATATGAGAGAATTTAAACTTAAATTAAGTTCTTTAAATTTTTCATGAATTCTTTGCTAACCAATTTGTTGGATTGTGTGTGTGTTTATTCTGTTTATCTTTTATACAATGTATTTCATTAGAGAATCAGGAAAAGGTTTCTTTGACAACAATACAAATAGATATGAGATTTTAGTCTTGAGATATTTGTTGCAATAGTGATTTTTTTAGTGTTATGATTGATTTCATACTATGTGAAAATTTATGTTCAACATGGGAGTTTTCCTGGAAAATAAGTCCACAAAGCCCATGACAGTCACATTGTCTTACATTAGATGATCTAGTACTATGTGGGGTTAGTTTTCAAATGGTTTAAAAAAACAAGTAGTGAATAGTAAACCCAAGCAACTGAGCTGAGTATCAGGAAAAAATGCACAATTTTCTTTATTTTTAAATAGAATTAAAACTGTTTCCCTATTCTGTTTCAGAGTATATTTTGAAAAATTGACCTTATATTTTATTTATAGCTTAATTTTGAACCTTTAATCAAAATTCTCCAGCAGTAAGATTATAACAGAATCATCTGCTTCTGGATGTGTTGTTTCTTATCATTTGAGAAATTTAACCCTAAGATGGAATTATCAGAACAATAAATGTGATAATATAGAGTCCTGGACAGTTAGTGCTTCTTAAAAATAGTACTGGACGTAATAGAAGTGCTAGTGAAAGAGTAGTAATATATAATAGTAGTAATTATTCTTTATTATTAATATTGTTATTATTATTGAGGTGTTATAATTGTAGAGGAAGGTCCAACATAGGATAGATAGTATGTAAATTAGGAATACTTCCATATATTAGATTTATGCATTCTATAAGATTTATGTTTAAATTGTGTAAATGAATAGTAAGAACTATTCAGTGAATAGTGTTCTTCTTTCTAGATTAGTGACTGGAATTTTAAATCAAAGTTAGCATATGAAACACTAAATTAAAAAAATCTTCTGTTCTAAACTGTGGAATTACCATTTCAATTAATATTAAAAAATATTTTGGAAAAGTAAAAATATATATATATTTTGGGTAGATTTAGTGCTGCAGCCATTTTTTAAGTACAAGACTTTCCCATATTTCAAGGCCTTGACCTATCTTGAATGGTTTTGGGACAAATTATTTCCCTGCTGCTGTTTGCTGTTCCAGCAGCAGCATTTAACTGGCTCTGTCCATCATACAATTTGAGTATATGAACCAAAATGGTGAGTGTGGGTGAATATTGTATATACACAGGGGATACATTAGCTATAGTATGCTAAACTGCTGTAGCAAAGAACCCCTAGAATTCAATGGCTCAAACAAGGTATGAGTTTATCTTTCTCATGCAGCCATGCTGGGGGGTTTGGAGGTGAGGGAGGTTGGCTTTTGAAGTCAGTAGGTGACCAAGTAGCACATGATCTTTCAGGGATCAGTTTCCTTCCATCTTGTTTTTCCATCATCCTCTAGGCATTTGATGGATGCATGGTCAAAACAGAAACACTGCTTCATCTGGGTTGCTGACACTGGCAAGGGCAAATGGAGCATATAGGAGGTACACCCAAGCTTTAAAGGCACTAAGCCAGGAAATTGCACCCATCAGTTTTGCTCATATTGATGACTCTACCAACCACAGGTGGTGTTGGCAAATGTCAGCAGCTGGGCAGAATAGACTTTGGTGGACCAAACTGCTGGCAGTCTCTTCCTGGAGACCAGGCTGCTTTCATAGCTGTGTGATGGAACACCTTAAGAAAAAGCCGATAAGGAGATAAACTCAGTCTCATTCTCTGACAATCAATATTTAACTTGACCATCAGAACAACATCCATTGCATACACTTGTAAGGCTGAGTTTGGCTTGAGACTCAGAAGGGACCAAGATGTCCATAAATGTTTTCTATGAAGCCAGAGGTTATTTGTTTATTCTTCCTAAATTGTAATAAAAGTCACTAGTATAAAAGGGATGGGACAAATCAAGAAATCTCAGTGCTGGCAGTACCTGGCTTGGGCTGACATTGTCACTGGCTAAGGGAAATTATGAGTATGTGCTCCTGCTCCTAGGGGCCACTGTGTTCATAACAGAGTCTTTTGATTCTTGGATAACTAAATTGGGGATTTTACCTCATTTAAAGTGGGATGTGTTTGTTGCCTCTTACTGTGACATCCATAGCACTTTCATTAGATGATTTTATTTAGAGACTCTAACTTCTGTTCCACTGACCCCTAAAGGGGTTCACAGACAAAATTTAAGGAAGGAAATTTACTTTCATTACTTTTACTTTCACTTACCTCTAACTGAATTTAACATTTTCTTTAATTGTGAATATAGGTAACAAGTCCCAATAGTATCAGCAATATCTCAGCTTTTGTCATTATGATAGAAACTGCAGCTATGTTTAACTATCTTAGAATATCACTTCTCGGTACTTTGAAATTATTACAGTTCATAGACCCACTGTTAGAACTAGTTATGTAATATGTTATGTTACTTTATCATAAAACATTAAAATATTTTGATAACTACATTTCAATATATTTATTTTCTCTTATAAATATTTCATTTTATTCTTATAAAAATATTATTCTGAGAATAGGGGCATAGGCTTTACCCAAGGATTGCATGAAACAAACAAAAAAGAACACTCACATGAGAAAAAATTTAAAGATCAAGAAATATGTACAACTTAGAATCAGATAGAGACCTCCTTTCTTCTTGCTTGTACAGTACATAAACTTCTACAGGAGACATTTTAAAAATAATATCACAGGAAAGGCTAGAGTTGGCATAATATCAGAATCACAAAACTTTGACTTTTTGACTGCCATTTTTTTTTTTTATTGAAAAATAGAGTGATAGGCAATCGGCAGCTCAAAGTGTTTGGAGGAGCATACAGTGGCTTCAGTTTCGTAGAGGGCATCCTGAAAAATATAGGGTGTTAGCACTGACTTTCTGCATGGTACTCAAGATGTTTGCTACTTTCATCTCACTACTCTTTGTTCAATGATAAGACATTCCTAAAAATAGGGCAAAATCCTTATTGATCTCAGAACATGAAGTTTTCCCTGCTTGTAAGATAATGTAGGTCTCGTACAGGCAATTTTAGTGGCAGCTTTGATGGCCAGCATTTATCACATTGATGGGATTATGGAGGAATAGAATCTAGCCTGTGTACACGCTGGCATGAGACACATCTATTCGTGCTGGCTCATCAATTTGTGGACTGCCATTATGCCATTAGAATAACAATAGAGAATCCATGAACGGAGTGTCAGAGTGTGTGTTTATGAGGGAGATTTCCACTTTATTAACTGTTTTGTAAATGCTATTTTTGCTATCAGAAAATCACTGAATTTCTTTCTTTCTTGGTAGAGACTTTCCAGGACTGATACACAACTTCTTAATTATCTTTTCACTTCACAGTTGATACTGTGACTTGAGATAATCACCTGGAACTTGGACTGTGAATCATAATAATTTTGTCTGGATATCTATTAACTATTGGCGATTAGAACTCTGGTCTTTTAAAAAATAAAAATCACTATGGAAAAAAGATGTGCCAGATATTACCTAGCATCCTTTCACAATATTGAGGAGCATATTATAGGTGGCCACATTGTTTTTAAAGGTTATTTTACTTTACCTCAATGGTCCTATAGAGGTTGAGATGTCACACATCAATGATAAATTCATTTCGAACTTGTGCAAATTTAGTTTGAAGCATAAAATAGAATTCCATATTTCAAAGCCTATATTTGTTCAACAATACAACAAAATATACTGTAAATGATAAACTCTAAGAAATGAAAGTATCAACAGTTACCTGGCCACTTTTGTTTCAGTCTAGATGGTAGATAGAATGAATTCTAATATCCATTATTATTGCAGAGAATTTCACTGTTTTAGAAGACTTTCATGGAATCAAGTGTTGTGCCCGATTTCAGATCCCCAGACGCACGACTGAGACCACATCGACAATGTAATAGCAAAAAGGGAGCTTTATTACTAGCTCAAGCTAGGGTCCAGGCCTCCCGATCGGGGGCAATGCCATGGACCCCGACCCAAGGCAGTTACAGGATTTATAAGCATCACCAGGGGTATGGGGAAGTGCCCATGAGGTCACATCTGATAAGAGGAGCCCCGAGTGGGGGGCACACCCGGTTTACCCAGAAAGTGCTTAGGGTGGAAGTTTCTAGCGGCCTCAGGGTGGGGTGGAAGGTAGCAGGGTTATAAGGAGTCTTACATTCCTGAGGGGTAAGACCCTAGGGGTTAACTAAAATCTAACACAAGATTGTAGTATTATTTAAATCAGGGTTTCATAACCCTTTTTGTTCCATGGACCCCTTTGCCAGTTAGGTGAAAACCACGGACCCTTTCTCAGAATGTAACAACAGATCATTTTATGACACTCAAATTGTGTCGGGTCTAACAACTACAGTGATTTCGAAGTATGGATGAGCATAAGTGATTTTCCGAGGTATGCCACAACTGTAATGTGATATGAAATGAACACTGAAGCAGGCTAGTAAGATAAGGAATCAATAGTTGGATCTGGAACCACGTGCACATCAATGCCCCAAGATGGCTGCTGGAAGACCCTCGCGAGATTTCTCCTGGAAGCCAGGAGAAGCCCCGAATATTCTTCGGAGGCCTTATAATTGGGCCCTTCTGAGGGATTGAAGGGTGGGGTAATCAATCAAAACAGCAAACACCTGGGACTCCTCCCATGCCATTAGCAAAGGGGTAGAATAGTTAATAGTTTAAAAAGCAGGCGCAAAACCTTTCTCGGCCCTGATGCTCTCGCCGTGTCCCCCTGCTTGGATCAACATGCAAGTAAAACTTGGGCATTTATAATCTATAATGGGAAATTGTAGTCTATAAATCAGCCCTCTTTATCACTCTTCAGCCCCTTACCCTCAACTGGGGACCGTGATCTGCTATTTTCTCCCGTTTCTCTTCCCTCCCTACCTTAATAAATTACTGGCCTAACTAACCTGATGTGCTCTGAAATTCATTTCTGCAGCATAAGTCAAGAACCTAGATTAAATCTGTTAACAAATACTACTTTAATTTATTGCATACATTCATAGGTGAAGGAAATGCTAGATTTCAGTTAGAGGTCAGAGAAAATAAAGATAAGTTGAATTTTTTAAAATTCAAGCTCACGGACCTCTTGAAATCTTTCCACAGACCCCTTGCCGTGGGCCTGTTTAAGAACCCCTGATTTAAATTGTGTTTATATATGTTATTGCTTCAACTCATTTAAAAGAAGTTTTTCTTTACATGGTTTTAGTCAGAAAAGAGCAAATTAAAAATATACTTCACCTGTGTCTTTTTTGGAATTACAACTAAGATCTAACATGTCTAGTTATTCATTGAGTCTCAAACTGTCCTTCAGCTGAGAAACTCACTTATATTGGCAATTATTTTATTCTAAAATATTGCTATTATTATGCTTATTTTATTTAAGGATTAAAAGTTCACTGCAAGTATTAACTGGGAATAATTTGATCTAGTGGAACATATTTTATCAGTGTTGATTATATAAACTGATTTTGAAAATACAGCAAACATACAAAAGAGAAGTTTTGAGGGACATTAAGTATCAACGATTTATCCTTACTTTCTTCTTTATTGTAATACTCTGTTTTGAAATCAAGATTTTGCTAAAATGCAGCTATTTTCCTTTCTGTCACAGGAGTGTGGATAGACTAAATAAATTCTCAGTTTTGAAGAATGCTGATATTATTTTTGTTTAGAAAACGTACGTTAAAAATAGCAAATACTCTCCAGCCACATAAAAGCTAATGCTTCACAGACTCTTCATAAAGAACTCGTATAGGTTTTAAACTTAAAAATTTTAATGGCTAGGATTGAAGTTATGATTGGAAGAAAAGAGTAAATTTCATTTAATGACAAATTGTGTTTTTCCTTATAGCCCTATGGCCTCATTTCTGTTAACCATAGGACATAATTGGTAGTCATCAGTCACTTTTTACTAGGTCTTCAGGAAGAATATGTTTTGCATGATTGTGCAATGCTATTATCCTAAGCCAATAAATAAGTTTCAATATGTTACTTACAGTTTGCTTCTACAACTCAAATTAATAAAAAGCAAAAGAAGCACAAGGATATTATGAAATGCTCTATCATATAGAACAGCAAATTAAATGTCATATTTTAATATTTATGGTCGTTATACTTTACTTTTGCATATTTAGAAGTTGGAACTTGTTTATACTTTGATAATTAATTTAGGACTAGATGTAACCTCGTTTTTCAATAATATATTGAAACATTTTTCAAAAGAAAAAAAAGTTGAGATTTTTGCCTCCTAGCATTTATTTCACATTTCATTTATGAAGGAAGAAATAGGAGATTTGTTGGTTATTTCTTGGACTAGATTTTCCAGGTAAATGGGCGGTGACACTTTGTTGGTGGTGGTGGTATTTTTTGTGGTGAATGTAGGACTGTAGAGTGAGTTTTCAAAGTTCCCTTGGAAGCACAAGTGGAATTCTGGGACAGGATGCTTGCTTGTGCTCTTGAATGTATTTAACCTGCAAAGCAGCACTTCTCTGCATTTAGCAGCTAGATAAGCAACTGAGTCCTCAGTCTCCTGATTGACAAAGGGCCAAGAACTACATCCCCGGATCACAAGAAGAATTAGGCCAACTTTCTGGACAATGACACTCTCATTTCTCTATCCCCCTTCCTTCCCTGACCTGCCTGCCCTCTCCTCCACACTCATACCATTTGCCTCTGGCAAGTGAAAGGAGGCCAATTTGGAAGGGAATTTCATAAACTCGAGGATGTAGGTCTGTAGACATTGGCAGACGTTTAGAGTTACCCATTTGTTAAAGATTTCTTAGCATAGGTCTTCAGACTTAAGTTTTAAAAATCTTAAGTCTGGGTAGGCACTTAGTCTTTCTAAATCTCAGAAATTCAGCCTACTCCATTTTAGCACTACCACTACCACCACCACAACTACTGCCACTATTCTCTCTATGCTGCAATAGTCCTGTAGTTCCACCTTCTCTCTATGTAGACATATATGTATCAGAGGCAAGAATGGGACTCACCTAAATGAGAGCTATGGTTTCTCCCTCCCTGGGGACCATAATATTGACCAGGTGAAAAGTAAGACCCATCCTACAGTCAAACCCATCATGAGTTAGGTATTTCTGTTGCATAGAATATATACTTCTGGTTCTCAGTTTTGATCTTTTAAGGGAAGGAATTCATTTAAGAATAGCAGAAGAAAATTAAATGAAAATGCTCATGAAATTTAGATTTCTGGTGAAGTTAAACATATACATTCAATTACAGAAACATTTAAAATTAAATTTATCTTTTTGAGTTAAGTTTTATCTACTTATTGCTCAGTATTTTAAAGAGGTCAGTTTTTTTCTCATGTTATCTTTAAATTCTTTAGGGCTTAATTTACTGTGCTCTCTGTATGCGCCAATTTTTTCCTTATTGATACTGACCTTACCGCTGGACATCATCTCTTTGAACACCTCGTGTGTGTATTTAAGAGGAAGCTTGTAGAGTCTCTCTTTGAGTATCTTAACAACTAGTTTTGCTATTACTGCAGGGCCAGTTGCATTTAGTAAAAAAGCTAATAATATTCCAATTTTCCCTTTTAAAGTCATGCTACTGCTGTTTCTCTGTTAGCTGTTACTCATCTCATTCTCCTGTTTAAAAATTTTTATCTGCAATGCCTTTGCTCTAATTATTTCTGTTTTCAAATTTTGTTTTGTTTTCTGACTTTTACTGGGTGAGATGAGTTATTTCTATTCCTTTCACTGGGCAGTCATATTTGGATTTACAGGTAGAGCCTCGGGGTAGCTGGGAGTGGGGAGGCGCTTAGGAAGCAAAGCAAAACATTTCTCACTGGTACTTGAGTTTTCTTGTGAAAGAATCTTTTGGAAATGGTTTAAATCAAAGGCTGAGATGGCAAAGCTCCTTACTTGCTGTAGCTGTTTGATGTAATTATGAATTCCAAAAATCAATAATGAATCATGCTTGTAAACTGATCTGTTCATCTGGGCATGATTGGGTTATGATTAGGGCATTGCCTTGGCCACATCATTAGGGTGTTGAGCCCCACCCCTCTGTGGGTGTGGTCTCAAGTATAAAAGGCAAGGCCAAAGACAGAGGGAGCAGATTTGAGAAGCAGTTCTGATGTTGGAGAGAATGCTCCAGGAGAATAAAAGTGAGCCATTTGCCTGATAGTCTACAGCTGACCTTGTGGAGGGAACAGGAGCTAAGCCCAATGAGAAACGCAGCCCCAGGAAGAGAGGAACCCACGAAGCCTGAACC
Organism: Chaetophractus vellerosus; assembly: GCA_004027955.1. Classification (NCBI taxonomy): domain Eukaryota; kingdom Metazoa; phylum Chordata; class Mammalia; order Cingulata; family Chlamyphoridae; genus Chaetophractus; species Chaetophractus vellerosus. The sequence goes on along the minus strand of PVKH010047003.1, from coordinate 170 downwards.
CTGGCAAACATCGGCAGCTGTCTTGCTCCAACATGTGGCAATGGACTTTGGTGAGGGAAGAAACTTATGCTTTATGGCCTGGTAACTGTGGACTCCTACCCCAAATAGATACCCTTTATAAAGACCAACCTATTTTTGGTATTTTGCAAAGGCACCCCTTTGGCTGACTA
>PVKH010047002.1:0-10334 GCA_004027955.1 Chaetophractus vellerosus | reverse complement strand
CTCCATGTTTTTTGCGGGCTGCTCGGCTTCCGCAGTTCGCAGGCGGCAGTTCCGCTTTTCACGGGTGACTTTGCCATGCCCGTGGGGGCTCCGCCCTGCCCGTGGTGGCTTTTTGCCTTGCCCACGGCAGCTCTGCCCCGCCCATGGGGGCTTGCCTTTCTCAAGGCCATCTGCCCGCTCAGAGAGGTCCCCGGGAACCGAACCCGGGGCCTCCCATGTGGTACCCCGGCGCGCTCTTTATCCACTGAGCTATCTAGCCGGGCCCCTAGCTAAAACTTCTAGCACAATGTTGAATAACAATGGTGACAGTGGGCAGCCTTTTCTTGTTCCTGATTTTGGAGGGGAAACTTCCAACCATTTCCCATTGAGTACAATGTTGGCTGTGGGTTTTTCATATATGTCTTTTATCATATTGAGGAATTTTCCTTCTAATCCTATCTTTCTAATGTGTTTATCAAGAAAGGATGCTGAATTTTTTCAAATGCCTTTTCTGCATCAATCAAGATGATCATGTGTTTTTTTCCTTCAGTTTGTTAATGTGGTGTATTATATTAATTGATTTTCTTATGTTGAACCAGGCTTGCATACCAGGAATAAATCCCACCTGGTTGTGATTTATAAGTCTTTTGATATGCTGTTGGATTGTATCTGCAAGTATTTTGTTGAGAATTTTTGCATCTAAGTTCATTAGAGATTGGTCCGTAATTTTCTTTTCTTGCAGTGTCTTTATCTGACTTTGGTATTTGGGTGATGTTGGCTTCATAAAATGTGTTTGGTAATTTGCCCTCTTCAAGTTTCTTGAAGAGTTTAAACAGGATTGGTGTTAATTCTTCTCCAAATGCTTGGCAGAATTAATCTGTGAAGCCATCTGGTCCTGGACATTTCTTGGCTGGGATATTTTTAACGACTGATCCTATCTCTTTAAATGCGATTGGGATGGTGATGCCCACTCCACCCCTAATTGAGAGGGGGGGCTTCGATCCCATATGGCTGATGGATGGGACTCTTTTGCTTGAAGATGTAGACACTCTCAGTTCCTTGGGGAATTGTCAATTTTATTGATCTTCTCAAAGAACCAGCTTTTGGTTTTGATTTTCTGTTTGGTTTTTGTTTTTGCTCAGAGTTTATTTCTGCTCTAATCTTTATTATTTCTTTCCTTCTGCTTGCTTTGGGAGTGGTTTGCTGTTCTTTTACTAGTTTCTCCCGTTGTTCAGTTAGATCTTTAATTTTAGCTCATGCATCAATTTTAACATAGATATTTAGGGCTGTAAGTTTCTCTCTCAGTACTGCTTTCGCTGTAGCCCATAAGTTTTGGTAAGTTGTGTCCTCATTTTCATTGATCTCGATATATTTACTAATTTCTCTTACAATTTCTTCTTTGACCCACTTATTATTTAGGAATGTGCTGTTCAGACCCCACACATTTGCAAATTTACCTCTTTCCTATTATTATTTCCAGTTTCAGTCCATTATGATCTGAGAAGGTGCTTTATATAATTTCAATATTTTCATATTTATTGAGACTTGCATTATGACCTAACATGATCTATCATGAAGAAAGATCCATGAGCAGTTGAGAAGAATATAAAACCCACTGAGTTTGGGTGCAACATTCTGTATATGTCTGTTAGGTCTAACCCAATTATCATATTGTTCAAATTCTGTTTCCTTGTTGATCTTCTGTCTAGTTGTTCATCTAATGATGTGAGTGGTGTGCTGAAGTCTCCAACTGTTATTGTAGAGATGTCTATTTCTCCCCTTTTTCCAGAGTTTGCCTCATGTATTTTGGGGCACTCTTGTTAGGTGCATAGATATTTATGACTTATTTCTTCCTGGTGGATTGTCCTTTTGATTAATATATAATGGCCTTCTGTACTTCTTATAACTTTTTTGCATTTAAAGCCCATTTTGTTCAATATTACTATACCTACTCCTGCCTTTTTTGGTTACTGTTCACGTGGAGTATCTTTTCCCAACCTTTCACTTTCAGCCAGTTTGTATCCCTGGGTCTAAGGTGAGTCTCTTGTAGGTAGCATATGGGTGGCTCCTGTTTTTTTTAAATCCATTCTGTTGCCTATATCTTTTGATTGGGGAGTTTAATCCATTCACATTCAATGATATTACTGTAGAGGGATTATTTATTTCCACCCTTTTATTCTTTGGTTTTCATGTCAGACCTTAATTATTTTTATCTGTCTTTTACCCTCAGGTTATCCTTTCTGCTATTCTTTCTTCTACATGTTCCCCCAAGCCCCTCTCTCCTGTCTTTTTCTTTCAGGCTCTAAGAATTCCTTTACTATTTCCTACAAAGGTGGAGTCTTTTTTTAATGAACTCTCTTGGTTTGTTTTTTTGTGAATATTTTATACTTACCTTCATATCTGAAGGACCATTTTGCTGGATAAACAATTCTCAGCTGGCAGTTTGTCTCTTTCAGTATCCTAACTGTATCATATCACTGTCTTCTCACCTCCATGATTTCTGATGAGAAACCCACACTAAGCCTTACTGGGCATCCCTTCTATGTGATGGTTTGCTTCTCCCTTGCTGGTCTCAGAATTTTTTATCTTTGATGTTTGACATTGAGTAGTACATGTCTTGGAATAGGTCTATTCGGATTTATTCTGATTGGGGTATGCTGTGCTTCTTGGACATGTAAGTTCATTTCTTTCATGACAGTTGGGAAATTTTCAGCTATTATTTCTTCAAATACTCTTTCTGCCCCCTTTCCCTTCTCTTCTCCTTCTGCAACTCCCATGACACATATGTTGTTGCGTTTTGCGTTATCATTCAACTCCGTGGGCCCCTGCTCAATTTTTTCCATTCTTTTCTCTCTTCAATTTCAGCTGTTCTGTCTTTGGTATCACTTATTCTTTCTTCTATAATTTTGAGTCTGTTGTTGTGTTATGATCTCACGTATTGTGTCTTTCATTCCCATGAGCTGTTACTTTTTTTATTAAGGTTTTCAAATTCTACTTTTTGCTCACTCAATGTCTTCTTGATGCCATTTCTCTCTTTAGCCATATTGTCTTTCCACTCATCAATTTGATTTTGGAAATTTATGTGCATCTCATTGATTAGTTGTTTCAAATCCTCCACCTCTTCTCAGGTTTTGATATATTCCTTTTCTTGGATCATTTCTTCCATTATTTTAGTATGGCTTGTAATTTTCTGCTGATGTCTAGGCATCTGATGATAATGGTGAGTTTACTCAGATGCTCAATTTCTCTTTCTTTTGTTGGGATTTAATGGTGGAAGGCTATGTGTTACTACTGTTCCTTGATTCTTGGTCCAACCTGTTCTGGGTCTTTAGGATTGTCCCTTTAGTTGCTCAAAATTGGGCTCTGGACCCAGTTATGGGTTGCAGACCCGATTCCTAGGGCTTTGGGGAGGGGAGCTGTAAAGGCCAGAGAAAGCCTCTCTTACTTATTTTTTAATTCCCTCACATGAACTTCCTTGGTCTGCTAGCAGATGGCTCTGTTTGAAAGTCCCTCAGTTCAATGCCTGGTTGGAGTGTGTTTGCTGCAACATGGATTGGGATTAATGTGATAGAGATTCCTGCCTGGAGGCTAAAAACCTTGTATTTCAAACTTTCTCAGAGGCAGTTCTACCTTTTGCTGGCAGCCCCTCCCTTTTCCCAGGTAGGAAATAATTCCACTCCCTTCTATGTCCTCAACAATCAGTCCCAGTCCATAGAGAGGTTGATTAAGAGTGTTGGATCTCCTTAGTCCTGGATCACTTTAGTCCTGAACTGGCTCCCAAGGCAAACAATGGAGCAGCCCCACTTGGCCTGGAAGGGCTTGTGGGACACTGCAGACTAAATTTGTGAGTCAAAATCTGAGTCAGCCTTAGGCTGTGTCCCTCTCTTTCCCCTTCTCTGGGGAGGTGGATTCCTAGTGCCCCCTGTGTCTGTTGTTGCTGGCCCTGAGGCCTGAGAATTCAAAAGTGTCTATAGTGTGGGGGAGGTTGCTGGCAGTAGCAACTGCCTTTTTTGTTTGTTTGTTTTTAAAGCAGTTTTATTGAGATAAATACTATACAATCTATCCAAAGTGTACAATCAATGGCTTTTTTAAACAAATCAATTTCATTGATACATATTAATAAAGCAATTCATCCAAAGTGGACAATTAAAGGTACTTGGTATAATCACATAGTTGTGCATTCATCACTTCAATCATTATTAGAGCATTTCCATTATTTAAATAATAATAATAAAAAACAGACAAGAAAATTCTTCACCTATCAATCTATGTTTCCCCTGCTGTACATAATTGCTATTTCTAGCTATTCTTTTTTTTTCCTAACAAGTCAATTTTATTGATATATATCAACAAAGCATACAATTCATCCAAAGTGCACAATCAATGGTATTTGGCATTATCACATAGTTGTGCGTTCATCACCTCAAACATTAGAGCATTTTCATTATTTCAATAATAATAATAAACAAAAAACAAACAAGAAAATTCATCATCTCTCAATCTCCCCATGTTTCACTTGCTGTTCATAGTTCTGCAGCTGCTGCTTTTAACTCACAGTTTTGCCATCATGATTCTTTTCCTTAGTCCCTCTTTTCTGGGTGGTGTCCAGCCTTCCCCTGGAGTCCTAAACCCAGGCTGTTTTTTTCCCAGGCTGTTTCTGCCTGTCCTCTCACTATTTTTGGGGAGATAAGAGAGTCCTGTGTCTTCCCAGTCTGCCATCTTCCCAGAAGTCCCCAATTAAGATTTTTCTGTTTGATTATTACATACACCAAGTTAGGACTTTAAAAATGAACACAAACTTAAGGAATGTGTACATATAGACAGGCTGGAAACTGCAAAATGTGTTGTAATGAAATGACAAAGTACTAGAATAGGTAATCAACTGGTATACATATTCCTAGCTTACTTTCCAGGTTAACAATAATATTCAGAATGGAGACACAATTGCAGTTTATAACATTGTGACTACTGATGGCTAACTTGGTAGTAAAAGGGCTTATTTTTAAGTTTTGCTGTCTTGTTTCCTACACATTAAACCCCCAAAAATTGTTCCAATAATGTCCTTGATCACAAAATAAAATCCTGTATCATGATGCCTTGTGCTAACATGTTTCTCTAGGGAACTGTTCCTCCATAAATATGTATCTATGTGTGTGTGTGTGTGCACATGCATATACACACACACACATATCCATCTATTATAAAAACCCTGTGTACATGTTGACACTAAGAGGGTTTATTCTACTCTACTCTCCTTCCATATGTCTAACTCCCTTCCCCGACAGTGAGAAACCTGACTCACATTATCTATGTTTACTTATCCATTTAATCTGTCAGTCCTTTTGCTGAGGTTGCATTAAGTCCATCTTCTAATAGATTTCTTAAGAAGGACTCATGGGGCATTATCCCCTGGGCTTGTGCATAGTCTAAAACAATTTTTTTTCCTTGAAAAAAAAAACATTCTGGATACTTGAAAGGCAGTTTGGCTGGATATAAAATCCTTTGTTCACCCGTTCTATCCTTGACTTTTTCCAAATGCTGCTTCATATTTCTTGATTTGTATATTGCTTGTTGAGAAGTCAGATACCAGTCCAATTCTCTTACTCCTATGAATTGATATTTTTGCCTGAAAGCTATAAGTAGATTTTTCTTTTTTCAATCTCTAAAGCTGAATAGTTTATTACATTATATCTTGGATATGATCATTGTGGGACATTTGTCCTGTTCCAACTGGGCCCTTTCAATATACGGATTCAGGTCTTCATTAATTTCCAGAAAACTTCATTTATTTATTGCTTTAAACATTAGTTTTGTTCCACTGTTCTATCTTCTTCAGAGACTCCAGTCTTCCATATCAACCACTTTTTGATCTTTATCTTCATTTGCTTCATTATCACTTGCTTGCTTTCTTTCCTTCAATGCTACTTAACGTTTTCCAAATATATTCTTGAGTACCTTGTATTATAGACTTCAGTACTTGCATAGTTTTGTACTTTTTCCTCTATTTTCCCCTTAGTTCAGTCAACTTGTTACATTTCTATTTTTTGTCCATTTCTATTCTAATTTCTTAAAAATTCTGTGATTCAAATATGTATATGTCATTCAGTTTGGAACATTGTATTAGTTTTTTCTGCTTTGCTATCGTAATTTGGGGGAGGGAATTCAACAGCTGAATTTCTATTTGTAATATTTTATCAATACAGACTGTTCACCTCTGCATTTCTCTTGACAAGGTTCATGGATTGGTGTCTTATATGAGACCTGCAGATTAAGTGTACCTACTTCTGCCAGTATAGCAAAGTATGATTTTTTTTACCAGATGACCTGGGTGGGTAGAGGAGGACTTGTGGGGTTTAAGATTTTTTTGTTTTTGTTGCTGTTTTTAATATCTGCAGGATCTTATATTTCCTCTTCCCCCTTGACATATGGCTTCCACACCTCTACTTTTTAGTTATTGTTTTGCTCCCCCTCAAGCATTGCTTTCTTATAGCTGCCTCCTCACATTCTGCATGTACTTTTAGGTATTTCCTTATATTTAGTACCAGTATACTTTTTCACATTTTTGCACATAGAACAGACTTTTTCTTTCTAATGGTGATTTTATATCCTTTTTAGGACCACCATGGGCTCTCTTCTCTCTTCCTCATCTTTTGTCATTTTAAAGCATATGATGGGAGTTTAAAATTTACACCACCATCTGTTTTTAAACTTTGGTCTGTACTTTCCTTGCCTAATTTTGGTATTAGATTATACTAGCATATTTGCACTAATACATTATCTTCTCTGAAAAATATTGCATAAGATGTGAATGACTGGCCACTTTGATAGATCTTGCCATAAAAATAACTGGACCTAATGTTTTCTTTGTGGGATGTTTATCAAGATTTAATTTTTTTGGATGATTTTAAGACTAGTGATACTTTCTTATATGGGGAAGTCATATTTTCCCGGTAAGTTTTCCACTTAAATATTAAAACTTATTGGAATAAAGATGCTCATAGTAGTCTTTTTTTTTAAAACCATAGGACTCCTTTTTATATTGCTAAAATTGTTTTTGCTATTATTTATCTCACCAGATATTTTTTATCATTAGTCATTTCAAAATACCATTATCCCCATTACATACTTTTAAATGTTTATAATTTCTCCTTTTATATGCAGCTTCTACATTCTATTTTCTTTTGTTTTATTCCAGTTTTTAAAAAATTCATTCAGTTACAGTTTTTATCTTCTTATACAAGCATCTAGGGCTACTGATTTACTCAAAGCACCATTTTAGTAGAACCCCACAACTCTTGATAGGTAGCATCTTCATTATTACAAGTATCTTTCAATTTCCAAAATAATTTCTTCAACTTGTGTCATTTAAAAGCAATTTTTATATATCCAAACATTTAAAAATATCATTTTCCATATTGATTTCTAATTTAATTACAGTATGAACACAGAATGGATCTATATGTGACCTGTTTTGAAATTTGATGAAACTCACCTTGTATTCTAGTAGGTCTGGTATATTTTTGTAAATATTCTATATATTTAAGGAGCATATTTTTCCTCTAACTATTGGGGAACAAGATTCTACAAATATCCCTTAATCCCAGACTGTTAATTATGATGGCTGAATCTTTGTATGACCATCAATAATTGAGGGGAATAATAATCACCCACCATGACAGTGAATTTATCAATTTCTCTCGGTATTTCTACCAGTTATTGCGTTATATATTTTCAGACTATTTTATAGGTGCACCTATTTTAGCATCGTTTTCATCTGGTGAGTTTAACCTTTTATATCATTGTTACCCTCTTTTTGGTGTAAGATTCCTTTATTCTTTTAAAGTCTTTCACCTTACATAACTATCCATGTCATCTTTTTTTGGCTTGTGTTTCCCTTGGATATCTTTTCAACCCTCTATCTGAACCCATCTGGTATCTGTTTATAAACAATCCATAGTTAACATTTTCTTTTCTATCCAAGGTGATAATCTCTTACCCTTTAAATGGTGAGTTTGGTTTATTAACATTTATTGTGGCTAATGACATACTTGGACTGTTTCTAGTCTTACTTTGCATTTACTCTCTGCTCAGTTTTATTCTTAAATAATTTAACTTTTCAGTTTGAATCTTTTTCTTTCATTTCCCCCTGAAAATTGTGTAAGTTAGCTAAACCCTCTATTTTCTTTTTAGTGGTTACCCTTTAAGTCTTTTTTATTCTTAAATTCTAAAGGTAATCAGTATTTTAACAATCTACCCAAACAATTCCAATCTGAAGTTAGGCCCTAAGTTTTCTCTTTATAGATGTTACTCTAAAAGAGTTTGTGGGTGGAAGGGCAGAGAGACAGTGAGGAGCTGAACCAGTGCCACTCAGTAACTCCCAGCAGTAACATCCCAAAGGCTAATAAAACCACATGCATGAGAACTCACACTGGAACTGTTTTCATAATGCGAAGTTCTGACTTGTGGTTTTTGGGTCTTTAATTGGATTTTTTTTTTTTCCAAATCCATACCTTAGATATGCTCAGAATACAAGGTGTGCTTCATCCTCCACATGTCAAAGCCTAAATGTCCTGAGGAAGTCCTACTTTCTCAAATAAGACAGCAAAAAGCTTTGGATTATATAAGCCTTGCTTAATAAAGTAAAACCAATAAACCAAGCCCTCCATCTTAAAGCTTATATTTATGAATCTTATTCCTGTAATAATGAAAGTAAGCTTATGTATAATTAATGCCTAAGAGTTGCCTCCTGAAAACCTCCCTGTTATTCAAATGTGGCCTCTAAGCCAAACTCTGCAAATAAACTATCTTCCCCCCAATGTGGGACATGACTCCCAGGGATAAGCCTCCCTGGCACTCAAAGATTGTTGACATGTGTTAGTCAGCTATGCCATTTTGAGAAAGAACTTGACCAACAGGGGGAAATACTAAACAAAACAGAGTTTTCATGACTAAGAGATTTCAAAGTGAGTCAGGAGGTCATTTTGGAGATTATGTTTATGCAGAGCTCAGCCAGATTTCACAAACTGTCACAGTAAACAAAACCTCAAACAAAAGAGCTCCTGAGAACCCTAGAGACATCTGGACACCATAATTAAGCCACACGGCCTTATGAAACCAACACTCCCTCAATAGGCCCACTCTCAGAATATATGTAAATTTATTTCCCCAATATAACATAGGTATACTCATTTATAAATTCCCTAATCATGATTCTTCTACCTTTTAAAATCTGAACCTTTAATTTTCAATTTACATATTAAGTATAGTTTCAGAGACTAAAAGCCTTCAGATTGTTCATATTGCTGGTTGAGTCCGGAAATCTAGCAGATATGCAGTCAACTCCTAAACTTCAGTTCTTTGGGCCTGCCCTGGACAACCAACAAAATGATGAGACTGGACGAGCCCACCCCCCAAAACAAGTAGTATCTTCAACTGCAAGCAAAACAATTCCATTCCTTTGCCCCACAATATCTATGTCACTGCTCAGCCTGAAGCATTCAGAGCATTGTCCCAAACCCCTCAAAACTGAGGAATGAACAAAAGTGGGTGGGTGAGGGGAACGTAACCACTGACCAAAGCAGACCTATTGTTACTGCAGATGTTAATTGTGTATAATATTGGTACAGATAAGCTTTTTAGAGGGGGAAAAAAAGCCTAAATGGCCATATTTTCCATATTATACTTTGGTCCCACGTTTACATATTCACCTGTCCAATGTTAAAATCAAGATATTAGAAATGAAGCTGAGGTTGCAAATCACTCCTTTGCTCCCAAAGGATTCCAATTGGCAGTGTTTACACACAGAAATGGCTTCAGTATGAGCATAACATGAGACTTCCTAACACTTCCTTCATTACTTGGAGACAGGTAGGCCAGATGAGAAGAAAAACCCATTTACCTGTTCAGTCAAAGGGAAAGAACTGATGAATGGTAAGTTTGGCTCAACTAGTCCTGCTTAAGTTGCTTACCTTAGGAGTCAAAAAGTAAAAATGAAGACTTCCACTTCTAGGAGATGGAACAGATGTATTTTTCCCTAGGTCCCCAATAAGCACAACTAAAACCTTGTAGATTATATATAAAACAAATTAAAGAAAGCGCTGAAAGGTGGAGAGAAGGGATATATGCTAGGGACTTCAGCATCCAAGGAATGACAATGGCAATGAATTCTCTCAAATATCTTGGGTTGGATACTGGAAAAGTTGGCAACCCAGAAATGCCAACAGAAGGGAAAAAAAAATAAAGCTACAACCAAAGCCTGCACTCTAGCCAAAGGACCAGGAACAGGCAGACTAACAAGACAACACTTTTAGAAAATAACCACTCTACCACAGCCAAACACCACAGTAGAAACTCTG